>BMAO01029110.1:39082-65926 GCA_019973975.1 Trichonephila clavata
AGATGCGCTCGCGCCACAGATCGTGAAATTAGTGGATTTCTCTACTAATTTCTAGAAGAATCCAGAGGTCCTGAACTCACCAAACATGGTCACCAAATTGGTCGACAACCGGGTTTCCAAAAGTGATGCCAACTTGGCTCTATCGCCAATATTTTGCCAAGTTCCCATTGAATCGCCATTATAACGTAAGGACGACGTTGTTTGTGAATATTACAATTTTAGCATAAAGTAACATAAATGCATTGCACATCCAAATACAAATTATTTACATAATTTTATACAAAATTCGTAACAATATTGATTATTTCTTAAGCTAGTTTTATAAACTTTTAAGATAATGAAGATGAATAAATTTGAATTTGTGCACTGTTTAATAATGGTGATATATGAGAATTTGCTTTATCTTTTAATACATTTTGGTCAAGGTTATGAAAAATAAACTTCTGTAAAAATTTCCAAAAAAGTTAAATATGTCTTTGAATTTTGAAACTATGACAGAAATTACAAGATTAGTGTGGATAAGTAAATAATATTCAAAACTTTGGTGATAAATAATTTTTCAATAAATAAATATGTTCTAGACATAATACAAAATGATTCAGTTCCTAAATCCATTTTATTGATTGTATGTAGCAGCGCAAACAAGGGGTAGTCCCGGGTCCAGACCCCCTCCAAAACCTTTTCCCGATTGATTATAATCCAATGTATATAGTACATAAAATTAATTTTCTATTTATTAATAATTAGTTTTATTAATTAATGCTAATTATTTATCAATGATTAATTTTTTACTGTTTTTTGTTTTTGAAAATCGAAAAATCAAAAGAATATGTTGGCTGCGTATTGGAGCATAATATGAGAATGGGGAGTTTCGACCCCGGACCTCCCCCCCCCCCTCCGAAAAATTCTTGTTTGCGCCACTGATTGTATGAAATATATATGCATAAAATGATTTTAGGAACACTAGGAAATGTTTGGGGAAAGCTCAGAGGGCTAACCAAAAGTATTAAAAAATGTTAGACAGTTTCTAGAACTTCATCAAATTTTTTATGTGGCCTAACCAAGAATAAATACTACCAATAATTTTGTTTTAGATTGAGATGACTAAATTATCCTTTTCTGTGATTTCTATTTACTATGCAGATAGTTAGAAGGGAAAATAAAGACTCCTGATTTTTGACTATTTGAAGTCTTATTTTACAGCTCCCATCCTGTAAATTGTTTGCAAACCAAAAAGAGATGGGAGGAGGGTGGGGTTCATATAAGAATTTCCTGTTTTTGCTTAAAGCTTAGTATACCGCTGTTTTAAGTACTTCTATAACACAGCTATACTACTATATTTAACCCTTTGAAGTGCAGAAAAATAAATTCGCTGAATTTTTCAAAATAAAATTATAAATGCAATGTATAAATCTAAGAACAGAGAAAATACCTTAAAAAAAATTACAGTACATTCCCCCCTGAGGGGGAAGGTGGTTTCACAGAAGTACCACCGCACACCTACGACATAATACTCGGATGAACAATATATGATTTTCGTCAGATTTGTAAGAATATTCTTATATATTTTGTAATAAATTTACTAAAATATGCAATATTAAGTATTAGAATTACTTTTTAAATATTAAATAATACAAAATATAACTATAAACGATTGAAATCAACTTCAATAGCCAGTAAAGTTTTTTTTCATTGTTTCTTATTAAATTATTAAAACATGCAGTAATACTGAAATAATAAACCCCTCCCCAAATCAATGGCAAAACCCCATAAATTATTAGTTATTTCATTGCCTGTCAAAAAAAAGAAATAAAAAGCTAAATCTCTCACGTGTGTGTGCTATAAGCCGGAGAAGAAACAGACAATTTTCATGTTCTAGGTGCGCGGGGATATCAGTCTGAAACCACCCGAAAATATCTTTATATAAGGCACTTCTTTTCATAATTTATCATACTAAAATTAGTTATGCTATGAAGAGCATATGCAGCAAAAATGTACATACCTTACTTTGAATTTTTGTCTATTTTTATTTGCTAAAAAAAATCTTTTTTGGAGTGTTTAAAAAAGGCTTTTAAAATGATGCATTTTTCTCACAGAAAAAGGAGTTTTTTTCTCACGTGCTGACATCTAGTGTCTTTTAAGAGATTTAAAAGATATCTTTAGAATTATTGGTTTCATTAAAATACCACTGCGCGTTTAGAGGTATTTTTTAGAAAATGGTGGTTTCAGAGAGATACCACCGCGCGTTAAAGGGTTAAAAGCAGTTTGTAAAAATATGTTCATTGCAATGTATTGAAATTTCTTTTGGTAACATTGTTTTCTGCATTGCCATTGAGTAAAGAAGGAAAAAAATAATTTGTGATATTTTTCTTGGGAAAAAACACTAAAAAAAATAAATTTGTTTTTCACACAGAGTAGACCAAGATCACCTAATGAGGATGCAAAACTGGTCACTTGTTAAGGAAACTTACTTATTTAGAATGCTTTATAAATCATTCTGAAACATTAAGATAAATTGATTTTATATTGCTGAGAGATTACTTTTTTATGAATAATTAATATCTAAACTTTTAATGGATATTTTGTTTCACATACATTAAAAATAACACAAATGCATATTTTATTTAAACCAGAAAATTTTTAAACAGATATTAAAAAAAACCTGATTAAAATGCCAGACAGCTAAGCTAATTAAGAATTCTAGATGAAGGATATGTAACATTATTTTAAGCTTTATTATTAATTGCTCATGCATTAATTACTTAAATAATTAAGTTGAAAGTAAGAAAAGTTATCTAATCATTATTATGAATTTATATAGATGGATCTAAAAAAAGATTTTTGCAAAATATATTCATTAAAAAAAGTTAATTGTTTAATTGTTTGCTATCATTTAGAACATTTAAAATTTCATGTTAGTTATATAGATGTCTTAAAAAAAGCTTTCATTAGGTTTCTTCTAAAGGCAGCATTTACTGAACATTTTAAACATTCAATAGAGGAGAAAAAGTAGAGAGTTATGTATTAAGTAGGAAATTTAAAAATTATTTAGAAAAAAAAAAGTTTTCCACTTCAATTATATTTTGTGTTGTAGAGGTCTTTTTATTTATTTTTTATATAAGAGTCAGTGTCTAGGGGTTAAATGAATCTTAAACAAAAGAAAACATTGTAAACAAGTAAAACAAATAATTCATTTACTAAGATAAGGAAAATTAAGCATTATGCTATTTACAATATTTAATTACAGTAGTGGCTAAAATTGTGGACACATTTTAAAATTGTTTTTCTACGCAAAAGAAGTTATATGACAATAACTATCGATATACATTAAATACTGATGATAGCAGTGAGTTATCAGTACTTTGTGGGGTAGCCTTTATATTTTTTACTGTAGCTTTACATCGATGTTTCATTGAACTGAAAAAAGTTTTAAGCGCTTCCTTTGTTATTGCATGATGCCAGGAAACAATTATATCCATAATTAGTTCCTTTTTATTTCATGGGTACCTAATTAGGGCAAGAGTTTTCAAATGGTGCCACAAATTTTCTATAGGATTGAGGACTGTTTTTTGTCCAGGACAACAACTCTAAAGATCTTAGAATGATACCAGTTTTTTCGATTACTTTACTATGTGGCAAGAAGCAGAAACTTGCTGAAAAATAAATGAAACATTGTTGGTAAATAGATCCTTGATGGAAGGTAGAAGTTAGGGTTCTTGAATGGTGTCAATGTATTTTCTGACATTCGGTGTCCCTTCGAGGATATGAAGGCAACTGATACCATGTGCTGATATGCATTACCAAATCATAAAACTATGTTGTTACTTGACAGTTGCTTGGATGCAGTCAGGATGCAGCATTTCTCCTATTCTACGTCTTACCTATTTTCGGCAATCACTACCAAATAACAATATTTTTAGTTCATCCCTCCATATAACTCATGACCACTAATCATTTGTCCAATTGTGTTCCTTTGACCACGGAAGTTTTTTTAGTACTGCTGTAAATGAGGTAAAGCTTTTTTTGTGGAATTCTACCTTTTAGTCTAACATCTGCTAATCGTCTCCTAATTGTTTTCGAACTGACAGAAACACCAGCATCATTCAGATAACTTCTGATGAGTGTTGATGACATTCTTCTATATTGGAGACATAGTATCTTTATTCTTTTGTCATTAACAGATGTGGTGCGTCTTTTTTGGTCTTTTCCTGCTTTTTTTATTATTAAATTTGTCTCTGGACATCTTAAACGAAACTTTCAGTCTCCAGATGTAGTCACTGAACCACCCACCTATCTTGCAATTTTACCATAGGAAAGACCTTTTTCTGGTCACACATCTCTTTTTAGGTGTCCAATCTACTCTTTTATTTGATGTCATTGCTTCTTGACTAAATATAATTGTTGTCTTGGCTCGGAAACATTCCTGACTTCAGTCCTATCGAAAACTTGTGGCATTGTTTTGAAAACACTAGTCCAAATGAGATATCCATGAAATAAAAAGGAACTAATTGAGAATATAATTCTTTCCTGGCATCATGTAATAATGAAGGAGAGCTTAAACTATTTTCAGCTCAATGAACATTGATGTGTAACTGCAGTAAAAAATAAAGACTATCCCACTAAGTACTGATAACTCACTGCTATCATCAGTTTTTAATGCCTATCAATAGTTATTGCCACATAACTTTTTGTTGCATTTAAAATATTAAAATTTATTTTTGTAATAAATTATAGTATTGAATTGTCTTTAAAATGATATAGAAGACTTTGCATTTTCTACAACGTAACATTTTCTATAAGTATACAAATTAAAAAAAATGTAATAATTTTAAAAAGTGTCTTTAATTTTGGCCACCATTCTATTTACAGGGGGGGGGGATAAAAGTTTGAATAGAGAGCAGGGTTCACCTGTGAGATGGGGGTGCCAACATGGTTAGGGCTAAAGAGGGGTCTGCTTTTGTTTTTAAAATGAAGCAGATAAAAAGGGCATTGAACCTCATTTGTTCATGGTTGGTGTAAAAGTGATCGCTCAGGAGCTATATGGCCCCTGATGTCATCGCCACACGAATTCTTTCACTGGATATTTGAAATCTCTCTAGATTTGATTTGGCTTGTTTGGCATTGCCACCTCTTACAATCGAAATGCATTGAAAATTTAAAACATTTTAATTAATTATTTGAAATGAAGTTAATACTGTTTCCAACACACACACGCATATATATATATATATATATCTTTCTATATAAAGTTGTAAATTCTTTTCTATTGAAACAGTTACAATGTCCAGTCAATTGTTCCTTGTTGTTTCTAATTCATTTATTTTAATTTCAGAGGTTAAAGAGTGAAACTTTGAAAGGCAAAGTGAATCACCAAAGAAATGAGATTTTAATAAAATCTTGAATTATTCTTCTATTTATTGAAATCTGTGATATTGTACATACTCGAGTTTATTTGATTTATTGCTTTTAACAATGTTTTATGTGTATATAAATATATATACTTTGCTTAATTTCTATGTTTTAAAATGAAAAATAAATTTATCTGTTTTACGTTTTTAGTTTCCTGTGTGTTAATTCAGTCACAAATACATTCAAATATTACTGTTATATAATTTTTGAAACATGATGATGGTGAGGTTGTAAAATTTTTATACTTAAAATTGATGCTAAAACTTGCTGGTAATTAGTTGATTATACAAACCTGCATAAAATAGTATTAAAAAATAAATTGAATCATTTTTTTTTCCATATGAAATCTTTTCATGTGTTTAAATAGTACTTATTTAATTAAATTTTTTTAAGAATTAATAATTAAAGTGATAATCAAGGATTATCACATTAAAAGTTATTAGTTCTTAAAAATAATTAATTAAATAAGTGTGATGCACACACAGTTCACTTCAAAATTATTACTAACCCGTGGAGAGATGGTTTGTTAAAAGCTTAAAAAGTTAACAGAATTATTTTTTACACATACAGGAATTATTACTATTTTGATTGATTCTGAATTAATTTTTATAAGAGAATGATCTAAAACTTACGAATCCATTCTTCAGTTTTTGAGACTCTTGATGTATTAATTTAAGTAATTCACACTGTGTATTTTATCAATAAAATGACAGTTGTTTACTTTGAAAAGTAATAGTGACTACTATATATTTTTTCTTTAAATGGAAACTATTATTAATTGGCATTACAGATTATCATATATATGCGTGTCTGAACTTATTAATTAATTTGAGGATTGATTTGAGTGTAAAAAGTTAACCCCTTGTCTGTTGGGTTTTTTTACAAAGTTCTGACTTCTTTCCCCAAATTGTTTTTTATTGCAGTTAATTATATATATTCTATCCTTAATTCGAAAATAGAAATATTTTTTTTCGATAATCAGTTTTTTTTCTCGATCTATATTTCGGTCAAATATATGATGATCATTCACTGATCTCCTGTTTTCCCTGCAATATGTACCTGTTTTAAATTTTAAAAAAACACTCTGATAATATATGGATATAATTCTACTACTTTGAGGTGTTTAAGTTAAATATCTACATATAAATAATTAATGAAGTTTATTTGTTTAAAAATGTTTTGGAAAATGGTTCCTTATTATTTAAACAGCTTTACAATTTGCCTTGACATCAGAGCATTGATCGGAAAAGAGACATTCATCACAAAACCAAAATCATTTTTTACAGTTTATTTTTTGCTCACTTTGTCAAACAAAATTTTGACTTTGAATATCAAAAATATCTTGAATGGTTTTCTTAATTGAAACTGTAACAGATATGCTATGTGAGAAAAATTTCAAAACATGGAAACAATGCAAGAGTTTTGATTTCTATTCTAGGCAGGAAATCTTACAGTGATAATTGTGAGGAAAGTAAAATTAGCTATGCCATCTCGTAGAAGCATTCAGAAATACAGAAAAAAATCATGGAATTTAAACACGTGTGTAGTAGAAAAGAATTTAGTTTCAAAGTGGAAATTTTCTCTTTGTTGCAAGCCATTAGACATCGACCATATGAGATGTGACACGAACCAAGAAGGGGTTAATAATTTCTTTTTTAGAAAAAATCAGTAACACAAACATACAAAATGTTTTTATTTTTTTTTTTTTTGCATCAAAAAATTCTTTTTTCTGTGAATGGCTTTAAAAATCCAGTATTTATTTTTTTTATAATTATCTTGCATGATATATGCATTTATCACTTGTTAAATATGTATAGGCAAAACTGTTTTAAAAAATATTTCAAATATTAAAATTACAGTGTGGGAAACAAAAGTTTTTTTGTGCAAATATTTTTAAACTTTTGAATGCATTATAAAGAACATCTCATATTGTAAAACTAGGATTACATTAGAAACATACATTTGAATTGAGTCAAACTTCACACTTGATTGCTTTGAGATTTAATTAAAGGCTTTTTTTTTCTGTATAAGTTAAATGTCTGCAAGTCACATAATATTTAGTCATTTTTTCCAATATTGGAAAGTAAATTATATTTCCAATATGTTAAAATAGCAAATCTACGAGAGAAATCAATTCTCATATGTTCTCAGTCTACTCTAAAATTTTTGGTTTGTTAATTTTAAAGTCAATTTTGGTTAATTAACCCTATTATATATTTTTATTTGAAATACATACATTTTTCATAAATGCTTTTTAAAAACAAATCAGCCCTTTGACTGAATTAATTGGACATTTTAAGTTAATATTTTTAGTGTGTTTTAATTGAATCATATAAACCTATATATTTAAATTATGCTTGATGTGTACATGTTTGTTTTATAACATTTTAATGTTTTTCCGGCTATATACAAAAATGTATGGACAATTCTTAGTTTTTAAATAAGTAGATTTATTTAAATTTTTTTTATCAAATAATTATAAAAATCAGGGGGGGGGGGAACTGCTCTGAATTTGAAAGATTTGAATGAGTTCACTGACATTTGGAAATGATCATTTTTATTACAAGTAATGAGACAGAAAACAAAAGTTGTGTCATATTACAAGATGACTAAAGAGATACTTAAAAAAATATAGTATAAAAGCCTCAATACATACTTATATAAATTAATTTAGATTCTTTTCAATTTTAAACTGATAAAAACACTTAAGGTGTCGTGTTTGAAAAACATTTCAGTTCTTCAATACACAATTTTAATTGTAGTTTAAATAAAATAAAAGGGCTTCAATAAATGTTTATTTTTCTGACTAAGCTGAAAATGAGAAACTTAAAATCAGGGGTTTGTAGAAATGCTTAAAATAATCTAATTTATTTTATGCATACATGTATATTATATATATATTTTAGAAGAGGTTTCAATAGTTTTGGTGTTACTGACAAAGAAGTCCATTTAACCTTTGGTCCAAAAGGAAAGACTTATTCAACGTTTAAAACTCGCATTGTGAATTATTATTGTGAGGTGTCTAAATTGCTATTTAAAAATTCAATTGCATCTGCCATAGATTTCACTTGAATTTTAAATTTATGATCTTGAGTTAAATATACATTCTAAGTTTACCATTGTGTTAAATATAGAAGAAAAAAAAGAAATAAAAGTTTTTGTAATCATTTTCTAATGAATGATTTCTGAAGTATCAAATAGTATCATTCGATAAAATTGAACATGCCATTAAAAAGTATTTCACACCACACTTGTTTATCTTATAAATGTGATATATATATATATATGTTTGTTTATTCTGATTTTTCAGTTTATTTGTATTATTAACATTGGTTTGATTTTATATGTTTTTTGTAAATATTTCGATACGAAAATATCTTTTTAATTCTGAATTCTAGATTACTTGATGATCCAAGAATCAAAATTCTTTTTTGATTTAGAATTATATTTAAAAAAAAAATTGTGTGCATTTTAATCCAATCATCATCGAAATCCTGACCTAATGGACTAAATTAATGAGGGGCACATGATAATATAAACACGTGTTCTACATTGAATTCAAAACGGACAATAAACTATAGCTCGCACTTTTTATTCTATTTGTAAAACTTAGGTAAAATTTCAAATTGCATAGTTGGGTAAAGATTCTCAAGAGTTATAAGAAGAAATTTCTGCAAAAAGATTTTAAAATTAAAGAATAAAAAGTCTTGTTTTATACATATACTTTTAAATAAAGTGACAAATATTAATTTAAAAAAAAAGTTTCTGTAAAAAGCGTAATTTGGCAACAACGAAGTGCATGAACTGATTTGCTGAATATAGATAATGGACTTAATTCATGTGACATCATAATAACATGATAATTTCAAACCACGTGTTTTTAGCCAATCAAATTCAAAAACACGTGATGTCATAGTCACGATAAATGCAATTATCTATTTTCAGCAAATCAGTTCATGCACTTCGTTGTTGCCAAATTACGCTTTTTGCAGAAACTTTTTTTAAAAAAAATTAATATTTGTCACTTTATTTAAAAGTACATGTAGAAAACAAGACTTTTTTTTCTTTAATTTTAAAATCTTTTTGCAGAAATTTCTTTTTATAACTCTTGAGCATCTTTACCCAATTATGCAATTTGAAATTTTACCTAAGTTTTTTACAAATAGAATAAAAAGTACGAGCTACTTTATTGTCCATTTTGTATTCAATGTAGAACCCGTGTTTATATTATCATGTGACCGTCATGAATTTAGTCCATTGCATTTATCGTGACTATGACGTCACATGTGTTTTTGAACTTGATTGGCTAAAAACACGTGGTTTAAAATTATCATGTGATTATGATGTCACATGAATTTAGTCCATTGTTCAGCAAATACATTCAGTTTCAACAATAAATTTTTTTCTTATGTTAAGATAATTGTAGATTCAGGGCCGGACCGTGAACTTTGGGGGCCCTGGGCTAACGACATCTGGCGGCCCCCTAAATAATTAAAATTTTTGCCATTTTCCTAAAAGAAATTTTTGTGCGGAAAAATTTTAAATTACAAACTAAAGGTTTCTTTTTCTTCAAACACAATTTAAATACGTTATAAACAATAACATTATTTACAAAAAAAATTGGCAGTTATAGAGACTGCCAATAGAAGTGAAAACAGAACTTTTATAGTATTAAAATTTGAAATTTCATAATGTTTGAATTAAAATTATCAACATCAATCTGGTTTTCACATCTATTGACACTCCGAGCAACAACTAAATGCACATGTTTATATGGTTTTTTATTATTCAAATATATTACGGGCTGTACAAGATCATGACAAAATATAAATACAATTCAATTGAAATAACAATTAATATACAATCATATTATTTATGGATAGTATTTGTATTTACTTAAATTTCAATGTACTTGATTTTTAACATTATTTTAATTGTTTGCATCATTGTCCTCATTAATTTCAACAATATACTTAGACTTTTCGTACTTTCAATTATTTCCTTTTGTTCTAAAAAAGATACAATAGGCTTACGGTAACTAAAGTAAGAAAGGAAAATGTTTTATTCAAATTTATCTAAGTATCGCGTAAAAACCGCATCGATCGTCGTTTTATATTTTGTAGTACTGAGTTTTCGATCATTGGTCAAATTTAAATTGTTTCATTTAGAAATTCAATTAGTAGTAGATTTTTATCATTTGCAAAGTTAATATTGAAATCTCCACTTAAAATCATCGGTACATTATCATATTTTTCGCCAAATCTTTTATCGAGTATTTCAGAACCTTCTTTTGTATAAATCATCAAATTTTCGAATAAAAATTGTTGTATCTATCTCATAGATTTTCCAGGCAAAATATAAACGGCAACCATTAATATGTATTGCCCATTCTCGGAATCGCAACGAGCAACGCATATTTCGCCTATATCAGAAACATTATGACCGATGTTTCTAGTGAATTTAGTATGTATGTCCATATGTGAAGTGATAAAGTGTGACATATCTTGAGTATTGTGATAAATAGCCTGCTGCTGGAACTTCGGGTCTTTTATAACTTACAACAAAGTTGAAATTCGGAATATCAAGTGGTTCTTCGTTTTTCATACGAATTTCTGACAAAAGCAGAACTTTTGACTTTCTTACGATAGCATCATTTTTTAGGTCAGCTGCATGCGCATGCAAACCTTGACAATTGAATGAAAATATCGATAATCCTTTCTTGTTGAAGATGAATTCTAGAAAAGTTTTGGTGACCGTTTGTAGTGTATTGTTTTGTAACCTTTTCAATTCTAATGTTAGATCCTCTCGATGACTTGTTGATCTTTTATGATTTTTATCTGTTTCTGAAGCATTTAGAGGTGTTCCTGTTCTACCAATCCAAAATTTCTAGCTGCTGCTAATATTTTCTTGAGTAACCAAAAATAAACCTTGAATCCTTGTTACTCTTGTTAAAGCTACGTATACTAACTCTCTAGGATGTTTGCGATCGTATTCGTAGACAATAGCATAATAAGTACCTCCTTTTGATTTGTGAATAGTTATTGCCAAAGCAGAAATAAGGGGGAAATGTTAAGGATCTAAGCAAATATGAAAAACGGATATTTAAAATAACCCTAATTCCCTGACAATATTTTTTCCTAAATTTCTAATAATAAAATCGAATGATATAAAATTATAGATAATCATTTTGCAAAAAATAGCAGAGCATATATTTTATTTTTGACAATTTAAATTAATAAATAATGTTTTCCAAATATTAAATTTTTAAATAAAATATTTAATGAAATTAAAGTTGGAGCCGTTTTCATTATTTTAAACTAAAGATTTTAATGATATAAGGTAATAAACTATAATTTTGTATTAATAACCATATTTTAAACCTCACATTAATCTTGAATTTTTCTTAGATTCTATAAAATTTTTAATTTCAAAATCCACGATAAAGTTATGATTGAACAATTAGAAGTCTGTTTTACCACGGTAGTAAGAAAACGTCTAAGCCACTGTGAAA
Source organism: Trichonephila clavata (assembly GCA_019973975.1). Lineage (NCBI taxonomy): Eukaryota > Metazoa > Arthropoda > Arachnida > Araneae > Nephilidae > Trichonephila > Trichonephila clavata. The sequence continues at coordinate 51,003 of BMAO01029110.1, forward strand.
TACTAATCCGGATTGCGTGATGCATTGCAGAGGTTAAATATTAGAAAATAAATAATACAACATTTTCAAACGCCAAAATAAATACGACGATTTAAAATAAGTTTAAATAATAAAATTTTTCATACGGCAAAAAAAAAAAAAAAAAAATGCGAGTATTTAAAATAATTTTCTGTTATTTATGTTTTATTTTAAAAATAGTAGTATATTTATTTAGTACTCACTATTGTACAGGAAACGATTCTCCAATTAAACGATTCAAATAATAATCAAACAAAAGCACTATTTTAACAATGCACAGTATATACACATTGAACTTTTGACTAAATCCATTCAATTTCACTTATAAGGTATACACAGCACAGTACGTCAGCTGTATAGCTGCAGATATTCTGCTATAAGCATGTCGGTGACACGAACGCACAAGATTTCACCCATCCAAAAAGTGTCCAAGGCGAACAGCACACTGCGCATGCGCCAGTCATTGCATCTCGGTGACGCGAACCCATAAGATTTTCCCTACCAAAAAGTGCCCAACGCCGCTAAAGAAGTTTTCACTTCAAAAAACTTTCTACACTTTTGTGTACTCATCACATCCTTTGGATAGATCAGTCCTTTTAAAAAGAAGGAATAAATTATTTATCCGCAAATTTTGAAATAACCCGTCTCTTGTTCACATCACGATATTATTCTGTTTCTACACTAGGACTTTGGCTGCGTCTTGATACTCCTTTAATTCTTGATCTGATTCACATGTCGTACATTGCTTGTAAACGTTTTTAATGGCACAATTAACTTATTCCCTTCACAGATGTTAAATCAGGAGTCTGTAATTTTTTGTTAACTGAACTAAATCTTTCTAAAACTTCTTCCCAAAATATAATTAAAAGGGCAGTTTCGAGTTTTGTTAATTCATTAAATAATTTATTGCCTCTTTTCAAAAATCAATTTTTTTATTTTCATTGGCGCTAAATATCTTAAGAATATTCATGATATTAGCATAATTATATTTTAAGGCTTCAACAGCATCGTAGTGACAAGACCATCTGGTCTGACTTACTTTTTAGGGTTAATTTCACAGTTTAATTTCACGATTTAGAAGTTTCCACCCATGGATCGAAGCAGAAAATAAAACATATATTTGTTTCTACTAAACCAAAGAAGTTCACGATTTCAGTTGCAATCAACTGATTTTGCACCATCCAGATTAAGAGAATTTGCACAGTACAGGCACATATTTTTTTTTTTTTAGAAGAGCTTGAACACCATTATATTGACCGGACATATTGGTAGCGTTGTCAAATGACTGTCCTCTAAAATTAACCAATGGCAGTCCATTTGTTTCTAAAACAATTCTTGTACAGAATTAAATAATTATAATTTGACTACTAATCTTAATTAATGAAACACATCTTTCATACACTTTTCCCTTAAAACAATATCATAGTATAATAAGAGCAAGTTGGTCATTTTGGGACAAATCTGGTGTTGGATCCATCACAATTGAATAGCACTTTATGTCATCGAAGTATGAGTCACATGAGTTGTAACTGTTTCAATGATTTGCTTGCAAATGATCTCAATTATTTGCTCATATATCGTTTTTGATTAGTACGATATTAACGATTTTGGTCTTAATTCTCGCTGTTCAGTATGTTCACGAATGAATGGGTCGAACTCTACTAGCAATTCCAGGGCACCCATAAAATTACCGTTATGAAGAGTACCAAAAACTTCCTCGGTACCTCTAAATGCTAAACCTCTTGTAGCCAAATACTTTACCACTGCAATAACACGTTTGAGGACATTGTGGTAATATTCTTAGTTGCTCCTGTAACTGCTTATCTAAAACAGACTTTTTTTTCGTGTCAACCAAACTAACATTGAATTTTTATATTCGATAGAATTCCCATAGCCGCCCATCCGGTACAGTGGTTAGTGACGCTGACTGCGGTGCCGTAGGGCCTGGGTTCGAATCCCGGATGTTTGTGTTGTAATCCTTCTTTCCCTTGTGATTTATGCTTCCCGCTTACTTCTTTGTAAACTCCCGTGTGATACTTTGTGGTGCAAAGGGTTATAAAAGTTCTCAATAAAAAAAAAAAATTCTCTCATGATTTTCTAATAAACTTGTTACGTGTTTCCAATTAGAAAAGCCAGTTGTGTATTGAGAATTTGTTTTAGGATAAAGTTTGCAGTTCAAACAAAAAACACTAACCATACTAGTTGAATAACGTATCCAAGATTTTTCCAGCACTTGACCATTTTTAAGTTTTTTAATGAAATGATTATTCAAAAGCTATCTCTTTTGTTCGTTGTATTCTCTTACCGAAACAGAATATATATTGTTTGGATCTTTATTTTGAAAATAACTAATTACATGTGAAAAGATATAATTAATAAAATTATTACTTAGCAATTTAGGCCATGAACCCTCGTCAACGTATTTCTCAAGCTTAAACCCAACATTTTTTAAACACTTTTCGGTCGGAGAACTACTTACACTCAAGAGCCAAAACATTATGACCACCGGTCAATAACGAGTTGGCCCATCTTTGGCGCGTAACACAGCTTCAACCCGTCTAGGCATGGATGCCATAAGTCCTTGGCAGATGGCCGGAGACAGATTGTACCAGACGCAAATCCGAGATATTGCGATTTGGTGGTCTTTGAGCTGCCGTCCCATGACATCCCAAATGTGTTCTATCGGATTGAGATCTGATGAGTTAGGTGGCCAGGACATTAACTGGAATTCAGCATCATGTTCCTGGAACCACTACAACACAATTTTAGCCTTGTGACACGGAGAGTTGTCCTGTTGGAACATTCCATTTTCAGCTGGAAAAACAGAGGCCATAGATACCCTGTAAAATTCATGGTCTGCTATACCACAAACACGGGTCCCAGAGACGCCCAAGAGAACGTCCCCCAAAGCATAATACCGCCACCACCGGCCTGTGTATGACCTACTGTACATTGAGGGAGCAACTGTCAGCCTGGAAGACGGCGTATCCTGACACGGCCATCGGCGTGATGAATGACAAACCATGATTCATCTGACCAGGCAACTCTCTCCCACTGATCCATGGACCAGTCGCGATGTTCCCGAGCCCGGCGCAGTTGGCGATGACGCTTTGTGAGCAAAGGCACACGAGTGGGGCGTTTGCTGCGTAGCCCCATATCCAACAGTGTCCGCTGAACAGTGTGCTCCGATACTATTCTACTTGGCCCTGCATTGTATTGGGCTGTCAGCTGAGTCACTGTCTGGCTCCAGTTTTGTTTCACCATGCGAGACAGTCTCCGACGACCTTTTTCTTTTATAGCGTGTGGACGTCCAACACCATGTCATCTACTGCTGATTTCACCGTCATTCATCCACTTTTCATAAGTACTAACAACTGTAGATCGCGGAAAACCCACGAGTCGTGCAGTTTCGGAAATACTTGTTCCGAGCCTTCGAGGCATTACCAATCTGCTCTCTATCAAAGTCGCTTAGATCCGCAGCCTTTCCCATCACACATAGAAGTAAGTGATAGAATAATTCTTCGGACTCTCCAGCAGCAGTTAAATACCACTTCCACCTGATCACGTACCTTTCACGTCATCCAGGTGAGTTCATTGCAAAATGTAGAGGTGGTCATAGTGTTTTGGCTCTTGAGTGTATGTCCTCTGACTGAACAATATCTTTTTCAGAACACTGCTGGTCTCATCGAGATCTTGCATATTTTCATCATTAAAATTTGCTTGTTGTGTTTCTGCGTTTTCTTTGGCTAAGTTCCTTTCCCTTTCGCTTGTTAATGTATCTGCGTTTGTTATAATCTTGTTACTTAGTTCCATTGTAAAAAAAGTTTAAATTTTGACTCATTTAATTCCCCTCCTCGATTTAACAGTAATTTTCTTTTTACCACTCCACCCTTATATTTTCTGCCAGACATATTTATATTGTTAATTAACTAAGGACTTGATTTTCCTGAAAATACATTTAAAAGTTAGGTCATAAAATTACGATAACACAACCGACTGTGCTTAATAAAATAAAAATATTCTAACAAATTTTTACAAAATAGTATAATTAAAAAAAATATTCTGTGATGATTTTAAAAAAGTACCTAGTTTATTTAAAACATAAAAAAATCATTGTCTATACTCGCTAAAACCTAAAACGCTGATTATTATTATGTATTGGCCCATCAGTTTAAATGGCTTTTTATAAAAATAGACTTTAGAATAATTTGCTCCTCTTTAAATAAATATTGTTTTTCCGTTGCCATTCATCATTTGCTGTTGTTACCAATACTTAAAAACCCGAATTATTAGGAAAATCAAGACTACTTTACTTTTATTCATAGTATTCGCGGGAAATCTACATAAAATGATTGTTATTTTTTTCCATCCTATATATGTAGAAGTAATTAAGTTACTCATCACAAATTTTAAGATAACATACATATTTATGGGAAATCCTGATGTTTTCAATCTTTGAAGAATTTAAAATACGGAAAATACTTAATCATAACTTCAATATCTTCCTATTTATATAATTTAGAAATGTGTATTTGTGCTTACTTTTTACTTGAAACTTGAATATAAAAAAAGGTACCTAAATATCTTTTAATTTCAGGCATTTTGCACAGGACACAGCACCAAATCAGTATATTATTGTAACTATAGAATTATTATTGCACAAAAAATAAATGGCTACAAAAATATAGTGCTACTACATTTGTTTAAGTGTTCGATGATCGTCAGCGCTGCTCTACGATAGAGCCTCTGTCTATTAATTATTAATTTCAGCGTATTGGGTGGTAGGACGGAAGATCCAAAGTAAATTGTTCTTGCTCTCGAAAATAAAAATTAATATATAATGTTTCAGGTATTTTATTTTTGATTTATATTTTTTACTGATTTATTATTTTATAACTATTTTGATTGTAAGCACCTTTTTCTGTTTGTTATCTTCAACGGGGAATGGGGCCCTCTAGAATTCAGGGGCCCTGGGCTGCAGCCCATTAAGCCCATACGTAGATCCGACCTTGTGTAGATTGATTCTATTTTAAATTTATACACATAACTTATGTTCGTTAAATGTTAACCCATAACAGAGTTGAGTATATAGAGGTTGATATGTGTGTATGTGCATTGTGGTATCGAAGTTCGAAGAGTGATCGCCAACTCATGTATCGTTTTCTTTACTTGACCATGCTTCAAAATTACAATATTCTCCGATTGCTCTCGCAATGCAATTAGGGATTGCAATACCTATATTGAACCATTTGTACAATTTAATTAATACCAGTATTCACAAGTTTAAAATAAAGGTTTTTCGGTATTTACTAGAAATTTTTTAAATTGTCTCCACTATATGTTCAAGGATCGCCAACACATAGTATACATTTTTGTTTTTATGTCTCCTTAAAGGGCGAAATTTATTAGACTGTGAATATAAAGCTGCATCGTGCAGTCAAGAGAAATGATAAAATATGTGAATCACTCAAGGAGACGGCCAAAACTATCCTATTAAGCTCAGAGCGATACTGCGCACGCACAGGATTCGTAGTCTGATATATCTGTGAAAACAAGGTTGTATTTATGGAGAAAGGGCGTAATATTTCGATATTTTAAAAATTGGTGAGTTTATTATTCACATTGTATTTCGTATCATACTTTAGGGTTCAAATTATTTTTCAGATTCATTATATATAATGAATAATAACCCATATAATAATGACAAGAATAGCTTTACAGAACATAAATAATTAGTTGATAAAACTTCGGTTTGGTTTCATTATTTATATCATGAAAAAATTATGGTGGCCTTGTGTAAAAAATGTTCAAGAGTTGTTAAAGTGAATGGAGGAAGTACAAGCGGACTCCATGCATATTTGAAAACGAAACATGATACAAATTTGTTAAAGAGGAAAGAATGTGATTGCGTGAAGATACAAATTTAAGCACAGTTTCTAAGCCCAAGCCTTCAGGGAATTTAGATTATTTTGAAGGGAAAAAAAAGATAATATTTGAATAAAATTATAAGTAAAATAATAGCATTAGATGGTATGCCATTTCGAGTGTATGGATAAGTTCTACTTTGTAAACAACAACATTGAGTGGAATCCTCACTTACTTCCGGTGTAATGTTAATCTATGGGAAAACATCGAAATTCAACTGAGTTTTTCAAACTTTTAATAAAAGTTTTTGAAAATTTTTTGCATTATATGGATAGAAGATGATCTGTAGATTTCAGAATCAGGATTTTATAGTATTTATTTCAGTATCTTTTCTAAAATTCCTTGTTAATTTTTTAGCTCAAAGCAATGGCGATTTTGCATTAATCGGAAGAAAAAAAGGGTACTAATGATTGTAGCGCCCCCATAGTAAGCTTTACGGTAGAACTAGTCCATTGCACTTCTACCGAATTAAGAAAATTATACTTGTTATGATTCTTTGCATTCTGTTATAATTTACAAACTATTTTTTGTGATATTTACACTCTAATAAAACTGGCAAATAAAGCAAAGAAACACCCTGTGTTTTCTTTCTCTTACAAAAATTTCTACTACCGGTATCCTGGTATTAAGATCTAAAAAATACCGAATACCGGTATTGGATTTTTTGTCCGATATTGCAATCCCTAAATGCAATGCTAATAAGAAATCAATAGAGTAGAACTGAAGAAGTATGTGTATAATATATTGGCATAGAAATGTATTTGTATACAGAGTGGTAAAATTAAAGTCTTGCTTTCAAAATGATGTAAAGAGTCATTGGTCCGAATGATTTCGATTTGAACTAAATACACTTGAAGAATGGGTAAACGGTATAGCAATAGAAAAGAAATTTCCAAAATGTAGCAGTAGATGGGTTTATAAGCGACATAACGAAAGTGGATTCGACTACAAGAGATATTTTGAAGGACTTTGGCATGAGTTGGTCGTTAAGCTAACTGTACTGTTCAATGGGCATGATTGCTTCGGTTTTTTGACCGAAAAAATGATTTTAAAATCATTCAACAGTAACTATGATTCGGTTTTCAATTGTCCTTGGGCCAAAAACTGTTTAAAAAGGAATAGTGGAAACCTTGGTATCAATGATATGGGGCCCCCAAGCTACATGGTTCCTGACATGCGTAAGCAGAAAGTCAAAAAAGGGTATCAACAGTCTTTTTAATAGAGTTCACTTTTGCATTTATAAAATCGTCTGTGTCACTGACTTCAAACGGTTAAAATTTTTCCATCTGAATTCTACATCTGTGTTCCCTCATTGGAAACCTTTAAAAGCTGGTATCGTTTTACCCAAAATAATAAAAAGTCAAAGAGTGGTATGGAATCAGAAAGAGTTCTAAAAAATTAGTATTCAAAGTGGCTCGTTAGAAAGATCATTCGAAGCATAAGACTGAGAACATTTAGAATGGGAAAATCTGTTCGAAATGTTATTTGTTTAATAAATGACAAAATCCCTTGGTCTGTTGATTGAGTGACTGTATATAAACGCCACACTTAGAAGCTACAAGAAGACTTGGCCCTTAGTTGGAAGTTTGTCCAGAGGTAGCTCAAGGAAAAAGAATAACAAATTTTATTTATCACAGTTCTTTTTTTTATTTCTGTAACATCTAAAAGACCGAACGTGCATTCTTTGTCAGCAAAGGCTCGAAAGCTGTTTCCCCTTCTGAGAAAAAATTGGACCATAAACCCTCCCAGTTGATAGTTAATTGTCCCACATAACAGCTCCCCTGCTGTGTGCAATTCTTTGTCCAAAATACTCTATTCATAAGTAGTAGTCATTCTACCAGCCTCACGATAGAAGGTTTTAAAGTTTGTTTTATTTCACTCGGTTAATTCCATTGATTACTTTGTGACGAATCTATACGCGCCTCTAACTAACTCCTTGTGGATTCTTTAAGGGAAATAATTATTTCAACCAACTTTCACCGAAGGTATGAAAACGTGATTATGCAAATTAGTTTATTATATAAATTCTGTATTCTCTCGCGAGTGTTGAGAGTTAGTGAAGTGAAGATTATTAAAGTGAGAATTGAAGATAACCAAAGTGAGGATCGCTCGGAGGTGAGGTGATCAAGCCAACTATTAGTGTCCTAGACATCATCTATAGGATTTTTGAATTACAAGAGTTCAGTTATTGTGCTCATTATTTAAATAGACGTTAGAGAGTAAATTGTTAGTGCGCGTCCGAGTTAAAAACGAGCTTTGCATCTTATAGAGCTGAAAATGATTTTTATTAACCGTTCAGAGGGCGTCAGTTCTATACGTCACATCATTAAACTAGCAAAAATGAGTATAAAAGAAAATAGAAGCATAATAATATTTCCTGAAGGTACAAGTTATCGTAGAAATTAGTTGAATGTCCGTAAATATTATCCCCAGGCTAACTGGTTTCACCTTCGCGCTCTAGTTGTTGATCAAAACTGTATTAATTGGATTAATATTGTGTCTGTGTTGAATATTGAGACAATAAAACAATTTTAGTGAATCATGTCGTCTGATCAATTAGTTCCTCCCACACATCTAGCCGGGTCAGAGAGAAGACGGGGGGGGGAGTAGGAATATTCCCTCATTATATCTTTTCGATTCTTTGCTCAGTGAACTGTTGAAAATATGAGAGAAAATCGGAGATCATCTAACGTAGTTGCGCTTTAAACGTTAAATTAAGAAAATATTCCAAAGATATTCCCGAAAATTGCATCTCCCCCCCCCCTACAGTCAAGAAATATGACTTATTTGGATTGTAACCGTACGATTTTTTTTTTATACTGTACAGGGTTATTTGCTACTAGACCGACAAGCTTGTAGGGTGTGTAGGGGGTATAGAAACGATCCAGAATCACATAGCTAATGCTGTAGGTGCAAGTTATAGTGCAAGGAAGCAGAGAAAAAGAACAGAAACTGTAACACATGTATGGGACAGAAAATTGTTTATTGAAAGGTTGTACGATAAGAGGTGTTCGAAATTACGACCAGAAGTCGTATGGCAAGCCTGACATCGACCCTGCATGGAATTCCTTACGTTATGGAACATTACTCTGGGCAGTCTTGCTGTAGATCATATGACCACTTGTGGGCCGCATTGCAAAAATAATTTTTTTTGGGCGGCACATACAATATTTTTTTTTAACAAATTGAAATAAAAATTAACTTTATGTAGGTTTATTAAAATAAATTAACTTATTTTTATTATAATTCTTTTAGATTTGAATTAAACATGAATAGATACACATTTATTTTAAATTTGTAAAAGTTTCGTTTCATTTAGTTTGGATTTCATAAAGAAAGGAAAAAAATCAAGTTAATGAGATGAAAGAATTTGCGTTTGTGTTGAACAAACAAATCGATATCGGGTTCAATAGACGAAGTTACAATTCTTAATGCATTTTCAAGATTTTTGTCAGTGATCTTTGTCCTATTTTTGTTTTTTGTATGCTTCATTCTTGGAAAATAACTGTTCATAAATATAAGTACTGCCAAAAGCTGAAGACATTAATAAAGCATAAGTGTGAAAATGAGGATATTTTAACCGCGCGCGGGTGTTGGTAATCTTTATAAAACTCCAGTATAGAAATATTTCCAAATTTTTCTTTCAGATGGATGTCACTTTGCAGTTTAATGCATTCCATTTGAAGATTTGAAGGTAATTTATTTCTAGAGAAAACGGAGTAGAAAATATATTGAAATACACTCCGTTTTTTCGAAAACCTTAATCTTCTTTCAAACTTTTCAATTAAATCGAAAATTAATGCAGCATATTTTGTGCATACATATTTTGTTATAACAAAAATGTGTAAACTGAAATATTTTCATAATTTGCGTTTGGGCCGCACTTTAGACAATCATGCTGTAGATAGTGCTGCACGGAAGGTTCATGAAAACAGATCCCAATGGAAGTCGTTATTTTCGATCCGTTTCCCGAGGTAGTAAAAGGAACTCCTATTCAAACGAAAAATTTGTCGATGTGCTGATCTTATATATGGAGCTGCAGATTGTAATGGGGACGCCACTCGGCAGTTGTACCAGGAATGTTACTGGAACAGGCGTGTTCCATATCACCCGACCTTTGCAAGTATTAACATAAGGTGACATGAGTCTGCTTCTGGTCACATGAAGAGTTTGGTGTACGAGATGTCCATTCCTTCAATTGAAGATCTCATCGTTCCAATATCTGAAACTGCCGGGAGGATACATGACATGCTAAGAATTCCACATGCAGCACCTGTCTCCTTTTAGTCTGTCCTCTTCTGTCGGTCATGCAGCACCTGTCTGGACAGGAGACAGGCTCATGCAGCACCTGTCTCCTTTTAGTCTGTTCTCTTCAGTCGGTCATGCAGCACCTGTCTGGACAGGAGACAGGTCCCTGCAGCACCTGTCTCCTTTTAGTCTGTCTTCTTCTGTCGGTCATGCAGCACCTGTCTGGACAGGAGACAGGTTCTTGCAGCACCTGTCTCCTTTTAGCCTGTCCTCTTCTGTCGGTCATGAAGCACCTGTCTGGACAGGAGACAGGTTCATGCAGCACCTATCTACTTTCAGTCTGTCCTCTTCTGTCGGCCTTTTAGACGACTTCTGGTCGTAATTTCGAGCATCTGTTTTTGAATAACCTTTCAATAAAATATTTTCTGTTTCATCTTTGTGTTGCAACTGCGGCATTCCTGCATTCCTATGTGATTTCAAGTTGTCTCTGTACCCCTTACACACCCTGCAAGTTTGTAGGTCTGGTAGAGAATTCCCCTGTTAATAGAGTAAATATTACATCAGACTTTATTTTACAAAGTTGATGTTACATGAAACATCGTGTAAAACCATACGAAATAGATATATCTGTAGAGTAAAAAAGGAGAGTTACGTTCCGCGTTCTTTTAAATCATGATATTTTGAAATTGTAGCGATTCCATCCATATAAGCCAGTAACAACCTCCACACCATGGGGATCATTTTGGTGCAGTGGTTAAGTTACTCGGTTTCGTATCCGAAGGACCCGGGTTCTGTCCTATCGGATAAGTGCGCCACTTCAAAATTAAGGTATCCAACTATCCTAAAATAGTGAATTTTGCCAAAAATTGAGAAACTTTTTTTATGACTTTATTTCAATGCCATCTTATTACCTTTATAAAAATACCAAGTTTATTATTTTCCGTTCACTAGAACAAAAACTACAAGTGTTTTAGTAAAAGCAGATGCCATTACTTTAAGCAAGATGTCATACTTTAAAACGCGTTTTACTCATTTTTTTTTGTTGAAAATGCTCAAATGGGGCCAGAGATTGCTCAAATAGTTTTTTAAATAATTAACTGAACTTTTTTTTTGCATATTCTGTATAATAGTAGAAGTGTTTTAACCTTCAGATTTATCAATCACTGTTTTATTACAAAATTTACAGTTCCTTATGTGAATATAATCACTGTTTTTTCAAGCAATTTCGTATAATAATTAAGATAAAGTGCTCTAGGTTTTGTAAAAATTAAAATATCTCTTATCCTAAAAGTCATTTTGAAAATAAATAACATAGCAACACATCAGAGTCGAAAATTTGTTTATAAACTTTTGATACAGAATGGGCCGCATTTATGTTATTTTTTGTACATTTTTACCCATTTTAGTATTAATAATTTCTTTTTCTCTTCTTAATTTTTGCATATTTTTCTTAAAATGTACTAAACAAGTTTAAAAACAATAAAAAATTCTCCAAATTTCAATTTTTTTATAAATAAGTTGTCGCAATTAGTCGGATACCTTAAAAATGTAGCTTAAAAATTCCATACATTTCTCACGAATTTTAAATTTATACATATTTCAGTAAATTAAAATAACATGAGAGGAATGCATACACACACATATGTTGCATCGACATATAAGGCAAAAAATTAATTATATTTGAGATAATGATATCAAATTATTCACTGCTTCTTGTATTTAATGGATTTGTTAATACTGTGTGAGATAAGTAGAAATCGCTATTTTCAATATAGAGGTCTATGTCAGATGGCGAACCTTTTTGAGAAGTGGGTTAAATTTTGTTCATATTTTTTTATAGTACTAGCTCGTGGGTCACTAATACCCATTTGCAAAAGAGTTAAGCTTAAAAATTTTAACTAAGTATTTTTAAAACTAAGCATCTTTAAAATTCAATTGGCTTCACGAGTAAAAATAAGCGAGGTTTGACGATTTAAAATTATTTAGTAGGGCTAATGGCAATGAGTGTTTGAATGAACAAGGAGTAACGAAAATTACATTATATATATTGTGAAGTATTATTTATTAGTGTATATATATATCGCTAAAAATATTATTCGGACTCCAAGGGCCACCTACCCTTACGATGTTTAATTCAAAAATACCCAATTAATTTTATAAATAGATATTTGAATAAAGAAATTCTAAATAGTAAGGATTAAATTTCCATAGTTTTAAGAGGTTAATATTATAGATTTATTATTCTTCCTAGATAGTTTTAAATAAGTTCTAGATTTCTAGTTTTAGATAAAATTACTTTTTAAAAATTTATTATAACTTTTATATCATATTATCTTAGGGTCTCTAAGATAATGGTAGTATGTTTACAATTCTTATTTTATTATTTTTATTCTTTTCATATTTTTGCTAAGTGCTATTTTTCAGCCATTGCTTTATTTTGAATTTGTATTTGGGTCCAGAATCTGGCAATAACTTGTTTATTATACTCAGATTTAGCGCGGGCTCTGCATTTCTATATGCAAATTTTAGGTAAGTTACCTTTTTCTCATAATGGATTTAGATTTCCTATCCATTATTTCCAATTGGTTTTTGCTCGGTATTATTAACAGAAAGGGGGAAGGTTGGCTGGCCAAAAAACAAATTCAACCCCCCTTTTATACAGATAAATTTTTTAAGTGGAATTTTTTTGTATACAAGCTGTCCTAAGTCAGCAATGTTGATAATACTGTAGCATCCATTCTTTTCTATTTTTATATTTTACTCTGTTATTTCAATTTTTTCATTTCTCCTTTTAAATTCTGTTGTCTGGTTATCTTACAATTGCAATTCTTTTAAGTATTAATCATGTTAATTCATCTCTCTCTTGTAGAGAAATTTTGATTATATATATATATATATATATATATATACTAGCCGTTACCCGCCCGCTTCGATGGGTATTTCATGATGTTTTATAAATTTTTACTGCTTATATATATGTAAAAATTATTGATATCTAAGTCCTAGCATTAAGAATTCGATTGTATTGAAAAACATACTTATACCTGTAACTGTCGCCTGTTGATAAAAAAAAAAAAAAAGGGCAGAACTCATCTAATTTGTATTTTCTAAAAATCTCTAAAATTGAAGTATAGAATGATGTTTGCTCTTTCGTAACCCAAAAACCAAGTGGATTCCCGCAATACCAATTTTCGGCGGATCTCTACTACGTAAATTGAACATGCAAGCCGAATTTCAAGTCTAAATCTAACAGAAAAAAAAAAGTTTTACTATCAATATCCCCGTAATCCTGTTCAGAGCCGTTTTCCAAAATAACCGCTCTTAGCGGATTTCAATTCAACAAAAGAAAATTGCAAACCAAATTTTATTATTATAGTCCTTGTAGCTCGAAAAAAGTATTTTTTTTGTCAATACGTCCCAGTAACCCCCTGCACCCCACCCCAGAACTTGATTTGCTTAAAATACATTCTTAGTGGATCCCTATTCAACAAAAGAAACATGCTTAACAAATTTCAAATATATGGGTCTAACAATTAAAAACAGGAATTTTTTCTGTAACTCCTCTTGACCCCTCGCAAACATCCTTAGGGTCAATTTTCGTTTTACTCTTTGTTAGGGGAACTCTATTCCATGAAAGGAACATGCCTACCAATTTTCAAGCAGGATGCACAAATAGTTTAAAAATGGAATTATTTATCGATTACGCTTCTTAATCTCCCGAAATTAAACTTGGTAGTTGATATTCACGAAACACATTTTGTAGCGGTTCTCTACGAAAGGAATCTGCTTATCAAATTTCAAGACTGTGTGTCTAACAGTTTAAAAATGGGGATAATTATCTATAACGCCACTTGAGCCCCCGCAACGCCACTTCGGGGTCTGTTTTCACAAAACCCATTTTGTAGGGGATTTGCACTCTATGAAAGGAATCTGCATAGCAAAATTTGTGCGTCCAATAAATTAAAAATGCAAAAAATATTATCAATAACACCCCTTGAACCCCCGCAATGCCACTTAGGGGTCTATTTTCACAAAACACATTTTGTAGTGCATCTCTATCCTATGAGAGGAATCTGCTCACCAAATTTCAAGACTGTGAGTCTAATAGTTTAAAAATAGAAATAATTCTTTATATCCGCTCTTAACCCCCCGAAACACCCCTTGGGGGTCAATTTTCTCCAAACCCGTTTTGTAGCGGATATTTACTCCATGAAAGAAACATTCCTACCAATTTTCAAGCAGGTAGGTCAAGTAGTTTAAAAGCGAAAATATTTATCTATTACGCCACTTAATCCCCCGCAGCGCCACTTAGAGGTCTTTTTTCACAAAATCTTCTTATAGCTGATCTCTACTCTATGAAAGAAATCTATTTATCAAATATAAAGATTGTGCGTCTAAGAGTTTAAAAATGGAAATAATTATCTATAACGCCCCTTAAGTCCCGCAACGCCACTTGGAGGCAATTTTCACGAAACCCATTTTGTAGCGTATCTCTACCCTATGAGAGGAATCTGCTTACTAAGTTTCAAGACTGTACGTCTAAGAACTTAAAAATAGGAATTTATAACGCCCCTTAAACCCCCACCCCCGCAACACCCCTTGGGGGTCAATTTTCCCCAAACCCATTTTGTAGCGGATATTTACTCCAGGAAAGAAACTTACCTACCAATTTTCAAGCAGGCATGTGAAGTAGTTTAAAAACGGATATATTTATCTATTCGCCCTTAATCCCC
>BMAO01029111.1:0-66729 GCA_019973975.1 Trichonephila clavata
CGAGATTTTAGACCAGGGGGAGGGCAGGGGGAAACTAGTTTAATGGAGTTACGTCGTAATTACTTTTCGAATCTCTGGGGACAGGATCGGGGAAAAGCTGCAAAAAGAACAGAGTCACACGGAATACTTAATGGCATTTAACAAATTGCTCTCAGGGAGGGAAAAAGTGCTTTGGGAAATATTAGTAATGGTTCAAAATCTTATTGAGGCCTTAGCCTGTGCGCGGCGGGGTTGTGTGAATTTAAGGAATTCCTGGTGTCCTAATGGAGTTTTAATTGTGTTGTTAGTAAAAGTTGTTACTTGGAATTGTTACTGATGCTTTGTGGCGAGCCGTTGTTTTGGAATTATTTCCTAAAGCAGATCTCTTAAAAATTAAAAATAACTTTAGGATACTTTAAATAATGGAAATGCGACGGCAGAAGGAAAATACGTCATTTCTAATGCATTATGTATGTATTTTTACAACTCTTCTAATGTATTTTATCGTAAATAAATGCAAGTCGAGGATTCCTCAGAAGATTAATCTTATTTTAATTCGAGCTCACGATGTTTCAAGTAGGGTAAACGAGTTTTTAATATACTAAAGGATTCTTAGTTATCATTAAATATAATTCTGTATTAATTTAAGAATAATATATGATGTTTTTTCATTATTAAAAGTAAAAACTAATGTTTCCCAGGATTGTTGTTTATAGATAGTTTGCGAAATGTAAAAGAATGGTATTCAATTTCAAAATATTTCTTAGATAGACAAATAGTTTCAGAATTATAATGCTTCGGAAAATTTCACTCTTTACACATCGGTCGAGAAAGATTTGTGGTTGAAAAAATAGTTCATGAAAAAGGCGCGAACGATTTATCCTTTTACTAACAGTAAATGTAGAGGAAAGACCTTGGCCAAAACAAATTAGGCTACAAAAGAGATGCATCTAAAATGAATCTTGATGGATGCATGTAGATGGATACAGATTTGGAAGGCTCGTTTTTTTTATTTTACTAGAAATCTGTAGTGGCGTAACGTACATCCCCGCATTGCGGGGGGGGGGGGGGCAGGATTCTAGAGGGCTTAAACCTAACTGATGTCAAATGTAGATCTTTGTAAAATCCGGCTTGTGGCCCCAAACCTGACTTTGCAGAAGCCCTAATATTCTCCGTTAAGCTGCTGGCAGTGTCAGAAGTTTGATGTGCATTGTCTGCAGGCTGCATTATTGGTCCCATCTTTCATCAGACGGTAAATTTGGAGTATTACATTTTCAACATTTTTTGCAGCACATTAACTGAGTAGGAAAACATCTACTGTTACTTCCAATAGGACAGTACAACTGCCCATACATCCCGCCCAACCACAGATCACTTTTACACAATATTTCCACCTGACTGAGATAGAAGAGGTCATTCTGGTCTCGGCCCTAGCTGTCCACCTAGGTCACCCTATTTGTCAGTGTGCGATTACATTTTGCGTGGAACCTTCAAATCTACGGTGTATCGAACCAACTCCCATAGTCTTCAAGAACTGCAGCGGAACATTTGTGATGAGACTGCAGTGATTCCAGCAGTCCAGCTTCGATCTACCTTACGCATCTTGCTGACCAAGGCCCAAAGGAGCCAAGAGATGAAAGGTGACTATTTTCAACATCTTGCTATAAGTAAGTTAGCGAACTATATTCTTTATTTTGCCATATTTCCTTTTCTTTGTTTGTGAGGGAAGCACCCTCTCTTCCCTCAGTGTGGGGAGGCCGGAAGGAAGCCTAGCCATTCTTCAAAATAATTCAATTTTTTTGCAGCACAAACCACAACACAAGTTCGATCCACCAAAGTTAAAAGATGCACCCAATTAATAAATATGAAGACAATTGACAAGGTACGCAAGATATGAGAAGACTTTAAATATATATATATATATATATATATATATATATATATACTTAGTACACTAACTCAATTACATAGCTCTGACTTGTTAGATATCTAATCTAGATTGGAACTCAAGTGACAGATCGTCACCTTAAGTAATACAATTATCAATTACTAAATGTCCACGCCTCACTTTCAATTTGATTAATCACTGCTCCGCTCGCAGGTCTATCCTATCTCTCTCTTTTCTAATCTGAAAGCCTAGTCATTATATAGTATTTCTAATTTGCATGTCCACGTTCTCTTTTTCGGAGGAAACTTTCTAATAAAACAATTTCTAAGGATCAAAAATTTCCCTAGAGGACTGTTAGTAAGAAGATCGCGGATAGAGCCGTCACATGTTTTCCGAGGCACTTTTATTTGTTCCATCCTGTATAGCGGAATTATTGAAATTTAAAGCAATATAATATATATTAATATGATAAATATAATATAACTCTCATGTTTTTAAAATGAAATTATAGCCTAACATTACATATCATAGCTTTGATATCATGCTTGTCAAAAATCTTGAGGTAATTATTACCATAAGATTTGATAAAATACTAACTTATTTAAAAGCCAATATACACTTACTTTAAAATTAAAAAGGTATTGAAAAATGAATTTATTTCAAAAAGTTTGGTTCATAAATATTCCCTTTAAGCTGTTTATAAAGTTACTCGTATATTATTCAAAATGACTTATTGATAGAGAACAAACCTCTTTGAGCAAAAATATTTGAGAACTTTTTTTTGGTCGAGAACACATTCAAGAGCCCTCAATATTAAGTCTCACATCCATAAAGAAGCTTATGTCCTTTAGGTCTTTTTATAATAATCGATATTTTTCTAATGTTACATGACATACTTATCAGGCGAGAAAAGATATCAGCATTTCACTAAAATATGATTTACATATTCGCAAAGGGGTGAGAGGGAAATGCATTTTCATCGAAAACGTTCAAGCGATGTATTCTCGTTCTCTTTAATAAACAATATTCTATTTCGCTTTTTAAATTCTAACCAAGAATCGATTCCTTTTGAAAAGTAACTTCACCCCGGGGCTCGTTTTATATCTATTCAAAGTAGTTAGGAATTTTAATAACCGCATTACTTTATACCGAGTAATGTGATGCCAAACATGAAAACGAAAAACCATAAAAAGAACGATCTTTAATAATATAAATTGCGTTAGGCGCAGTGCCACTCTCTTACGTCCACCCCCTTTTCTCCGATACAGAGGAGGGTTGAAGGGAAATGAAATTATTGCGCACCAAACGATTTTCTTTTATCAATATTTTTGCATCGAGATTTTCTAAAAATACGAAAAGTTACCTTTATTGACCTCCATCTCAGGAATTAAGAAGAATAAAAATGGAAAAAAGGGGAAAAATAGTTCCAGGCGGTACCCCCTTTAGAAAAGGTAAATCGTTTTCGGAACATTATTTGAATTCTTCCATATTTGTCACAGCCAACAAAAGAGTTTTTGCAATTTTATTTTTATCGAAAATCGTTTTAGAATTTCTGGTTATACTATATTTTCCCCCTCCATTCGCCATCAATTGAGAATAGTCGTATGCAGAAGGGAGGACTGGAGGGTGTGTTGCCATTTCGTTTTGCATAATCTTTTTCGCCTGTGCATCTGACAGATGTCTTAGGAAGTATTTCATCATTTTTATCGAATCGTTTGCACACCCCTCTTCCCACTGACATATTCATGTTCCATTTTATTTATTTATTTGTTTTTTTTTTATACTCGTCGTCGATCCTTCTCCACCCCGGTACCTTCTATAAAGTCGTCTGCAAAAATCCTTTCTTTGTTGAAAGTCTAAAGCCGGAAATATAAATAGGAGATCATCTATGCTCCGAACGTGACGGCAGAGTTCTGTTCCATTTTTTTTCCTTAAAAAAAGAACTCTGAGTTTTATTCGAAGAAGGGTTTTGAAGATCCTTCCCACCTCTCAACCCCCCACAAAAATTCTTGTACCGATCCACGGGGAACAAATTCCTAGAGAAGGCAAGAGTTTTTCAAGTCTATTCGGTTGTAGAAAAAGAGAGATAAATAGTTCTCACTTCTGTAAAATGTTGAAAAAGGATTTCATACCCGCGCATGCGTAAGGAAACGATTTGAAAACTTCTGAAGAATCTAGAATCTGACTTCTAACATGTGTAGTGACGCGAAAGATAGCTGTCATGTCCAAAAGAGAATTATTTAGTTCTTAATAACAAATTTATGTATAATTTAAAAGAACACACACCAATAGGGGTCCTGAGAATTTCAAGAGTCCTCAAGGAAAAATACGAGTGAGGGAATGCTTATTACCAACACGCGATAAAGCAACAACTGGACGATTAGTGAATTACCTCGTAATTTTGAATCATGATCAAGTGAAGATAACCTCACTTGAGTTGACACGTTCCGCTCCAAACTTCCACACCACCCTAGCAGGAAGGGGTTGAGCCACGACAGATTAAACACGCATCAGCCTCTCTACAAGGCAAGTCTTCAACGCCACTTAGCTCGAGCTCATGACACGTCGGCCACGATACCCTGACCCTGACCACAGGGCTATCGCGGTCACTTGATACGCCTTCATCAAACTACAATATTCGAATCTATGTCCTGTAATATATTATAGATTTTAGTTCTAAAAAATTGGACAGCACAGTAAACGATGTGAATAAAAAAATACAACCTCAATAGTTCCGAGTCACAAATGCTTATTAGTATTGTATAGTAAACGAATAACTAAGTCCAGACAAGAGTTAATGGTTTAAACCAGGGGTATTCAACCTATTTTCTGCTGGGCTGCATACATATGTCAGCTATTTCCCGTGGGCCGCAACATAAGGGGGGGGGTGGAGAAATGCTTAAAGAACAAGATAACATTGGAAATTTAAAATGTGGAAAATTGATCAAAATATTATAACTTCTCTTTTGCCTTTTATAATTATTATTTTTTATATTTTTTATTTTTGCACTAACACTAGATTAGAAGTATTTAAGAAACATTCTCTCACAATTTCTGCATCAGTAAAAGGGGTTTCATATGATTACCAATAATATAACAAACTTCATAGGATGTCTGTTACCGCTGTGATATTACCACTGACAAAACACTTTGTTGCTTTTGCAAAGATTATTCAAGAAAGTTTCTTGAAAGAGATCTTCGAAGGAAAAGTGTATTTGAATGATTCCTGTGTATTGGTATTTTTTAAATACAGCACTTTCGTGACAGATCAAACAATTACTGATCCATGTTTGTTTTTCACTACAAAATAGTCAACCTCCCAATCGTCTTGAAACGATTTAATTTTTTCGAATATTTTTCACTTGCAAGATATGAAAGATATTTAACAATTAGTTCCACCCATAAAATTGTCGTTACTCTACTGTTGCCTGTTATCACTAACCGTAACCATTCCAAATAGAAAAGAATATCAATTCATACCCGTATGATACCGACAGCAAGAAGCAAAATTGATATATTTAATTTCTTGACAAAGAACTTCTCACCAAATTTTTAATACAATGTCCTTAAATAAATAAATTTCTCACAGCAATGGACCATAACCGGGCCACTTAAAAAGGCTCCGTGGGCCTCAGGTTGAGTATCGCTGGGTATAAAAAAATTAAAGAAAAGTAAACGATTATTAACGAAAGATTAAAAATCAATATCGTCACACGCGAATATAAACTAGTCAATCCAATTTCTTTTCAATAATACCAATTATAGTCACCAGTCAAAAAGGTATGCAAGATTTATATAAAAAAATTCCATTTGTCTTTCTAAGAAAGGAAAAGTAACGATTCAAATGTCATATTCCCAGGAACAATTTCTGGCATTTATTTCCACAGATTCATCTACAAGCACCGCACAATATTGCCTATTTAATTGAGAACAGCCAGACAAGACGCCGACCATATATCTAAGCCATCTAAAGTTGCGTATATATAAGTGGGTATACTGTTTAGAATAAACCTCCATAATGCGGGTAGTAAATGCCACTGGGAATGTCTGGAAAACTTTCGAGCATCTTTGTTTATATTGATGGTAAATGACCTAATGCAAAGATGGTTAAAAAAGGAAAAATTTAGATGTTAATTTAGAATTAAACTTCAAGCATTGATAAATCTCATTGCTTAACCGGACATTGAAAATATTTTACTTTCTAAATCAAACGAATGAAAACATTTTTTTTTAAAGTTTATATGCACATTTGTTAATTACAGAGTTTTTCATATGAAAATAAAATCTACAGTCACGAATGTCGTTTGGGTTTTAACCTACATCAGTAAATTATTCTGCAATACGATTATAAAAATTTAAAAAAAAATTTGTGATTTTTTTAATAGAAAATTTGTTATTTATACTCATCATATATCTTAATTTAAATGATACAATTATAATAGATATGGGTACAATGATGATTATAAATTACTATAGTGGGGATTATACATTAGGGACGCATTTCGAAGATATTCTAAGGCCCAAAGGGACCGACAGGTTTACAGCTATAAACCAGCACCCCTAGGCATCAACTAGCTCCGCATTCAGCCTTTATTGAGTAAATTATAAAGTGACCTTTTTGCAGAAATTTCACAGCTTTGAAGAACAAAGATATATAAATGGCATAAAAATACCATCAAGGTAAAATTCAGAGTAAGAAAAAATAATATTACAATAAAATTTGCTAACAAAGAAAAAAGATATATATCGTATATTCCGGCAAATAACGTGTCCCAAAACTTTCAAACTGAATATTTTATTTTTAAATGTGTTTGCCGTATAACGTGCACCTTTTTTTTAACACGCTTTTATAAGATTCACTTGTATGTAACGGAATTTTTTAACTCGATTTTTATCCTCTTTAAAAGGTCAGCTTAATTTGAAACTTAGCACACTTGTCAAGGGCCGATGGCAATAGAATAATTTCATAATTTTCTTCCATTGTCCTAAACAGGATCATCAGGAATAACGATTTCCAGATTTGGCGACTAAAAGATTAAGGTGCAACCCTAAAAGTGAATACACTTGGGGTTAATAAAGTAAAACAAACAAAATAAGTGTTCTTTATGTGAGAAAGGGGAGGGTGGGTGCGTTAGCAATTTCTAACCACAATATAAACAATTTTCTAGTTTTTCTGAAAATGAAAATAAAAAAAAAAAGACTCGTGCATGTGAAAAAAATAATTTATGTTCTAACTGCTAGAGATTTTATTATTTTTATAAAGCAATATGTTTAGAAGTGATGATACGAATTAACGTTATAGTAATACGGTTAAAATGTGATAATTCGATTGACACGTAATATTTCTTCTTAACACACTCTTATTAGTTAGACCTGTATCTAAAGAGACAGAATCTTTGAAATGTAACGTTACAGTACTCACCCAAGGCCCCGTAAGCGAAGAGAATAAATACCCTTCAGACCCGTTAATTAATATTCATTGAAGAGCAAGACTAATTCCAGCTACCATGTAATTCTGGCACCAAACATCAAGCTCAAGGATAAATTCAACGATGAATAAATGATAGTTTAAAAAACTAAAAAAAACACGCTTTTATTGTAGATTGAACAAAAAATGAATAATAAATTACAGTTTAGTGAAATTAAAAAACACGCTTTTATAGTGAATCGAACTAAAAAGTAAAAAAAAAATTCTTTTTTAAGAATAAAATAGTTAACGAAGAAATTAATGTTGTTGTGGTAAAAGTGTAACTATAATTTATTTACAAAGAAACCTAAAATGTACACGTGTAGTTCTTTTGAAATCTGGATATGTGTGAGTGGATGATGAAATAGCATGGTAGGAAATTAAACTTGGCATAGTTAAGAAATCATTTAAAAATATATATCTAACAATCTAGATGAAAGGAAGATGGTTATTTATTTATAGATCAAAGTAACAGTGATGGTGAAGATGAAACAGAATCCCCCCCCCCCTGATGTGCATGAAGATATAACGAAAGATGAATCTGACGAATTTTTCACGATATTTAATAATGGGAGATTATAAGATATGCCATTTTTAACACGCTTTTATTTCAGTAAACGGTGTTCTCATATATGTATAAATCTAATTTTTATACTCATTCCTCTTTTATTTTAAAAAAAACTATTATTTTTACATCCATGGTGTAACGCGCCCCCGTTAATTTCGATCTTATTTTTTATGTTAAAAGTTCACGTTATATGTTCGGAGATATACATCGTAATTAATACTCCTAACAATAAAAAAATATAAATAATATTGATTTTTGTTGTGAGGCCTCGTAATTCGGAACCTAAATGAAGTGGATAGGACTGACCCGGGAGATTGAACTGACCCGCCCTTCTTCAAGCTACCTCATCACGCCAATTGAAGGTTTTTGAGCATCGGTAAGTTTAAGGTGCATCAGTTTCTCTACTATGTAGATACTAAAATGACGGGGGTGGGGGTTCAATTTCAAAGTACTAAAGAGAACGTGGAACAAAATACGAGGGTTGGAACTAACTTTAATGGTGGCAACAATTTACTTACATGGAACACAAAAGTGCTTCATGTTACCACACAAGCTATACAGAGCTTCAATATAGTCTCCAGCATTGTGTACAACCCGTTTCCAACGATGAGGAAGTTGCAGAACACCTGTAGCAGCGCCTGTTCTGTCGATAGTTAGAATGGACCGGTCAACTGCCGCAAGAATCTCTGGATGAGTTTTGAGGTGAATGCCACGAAGTTGTTCCTTCACCTTAGGAATTAAGTTACAAGCACTTAGATCTGGGGGTCGATCACTGTCCATTAGGAGGGAGAAGGCACTTCTGATTTGCTGACAACACTAGGACGACCTGGCCGATGCATGTCTGCCATATTTTGGCGTCCTTCATTGAAGGCTTTTGCCCATCTTGCTACAGTTCTGTAGGGCAATGCAGATTCCTCGAAGCCTCTTGAAGCCCTAGATGACATTGTCATGCTGTACGACCTCTGGCACATTCAATTTTTATCCAACTTCGTTGTTCTTGTTTTGAAAACATCCTGGAAACACTTACTTTAGACCACAAGCTAATACAAGGATCATTTCTTCGAATCACTCCGAATGCGTGTGACGTAGGAAGGACGAGTCTATTTGCTGAGAGGTAAGGTAGGTATGTAGCTCACAATGAGATATACACGACATTCTTTGGTTTTGTGGTATAGCGTTTTTACAGCAGTGTTGCCACTATTAAAGTTCCAACCCTTGTAGTTTAAATATTTTTAACATAAGAAATCTGAAGAGGTGTGTCTATATGAAGATGTCATAGCAAACGCTTCGTTCATTTTGCAATAATTGTTATATTTCGCACATATAAAATGACAAAACTAGTGTTATCTATGTTAGATTTTAATCAATACTGTGCATTTTATCATTTTCTAGAAAGTAATGCAGCTAATTTAGACAGAATTATTTGCTAAATTAAAAGAGCACAATGGGTTGCAAAGATTATTTTAGCAGAACCAAGCAAAAAGACACAAAAATGAAGCTCCTTTTTGTAAGAAGTCGAAAATCATTGTTCCAATTCATGTATCGCTTTTCTATAAAATTGTTTCTCCGAATAATAATTTGATGCAAATTTTTTTATACGATATGTACAAAAAAAGTGTCAGTAATTATTTCTGAAAATAGGACACACACACCCTTCTCAAAATAATATAATAACCTCTCAATATTTTTTAAAATTGGGAATTTTTGACGCAACGCAAAATTACAACTATAACTCACTCCATTGATATTCTTATCACAATCGCGCGAATTCATTACAGTTTGTTTCGGAAAATTTCGCCTTTAACCTCAGAGAATCAGCTCAAGAGGGAACGTAATTAACTTCCGTTTCTTTTGCAAACGCTGTGATACGTTTCCCTTTCCTTCGAAAATATTCAAATTTTTAAAAACGTTCGAAGAGAAAAGCAAAATGTTCCAAAAGGAAATCGCCGCTGCATTTGCAACGAAAATCGTCCGGGCTTTGATCTTTTAATATTTATGACGGATCCTTTTCGAGGACTGAGAGGAAAGGGCGTTCGTTTTGTAACGAAGGGGTGTGCTCACTTTCTCTTTAATTTCGAAGTTTTCTTTAAATTAATAATTCCGTAAAATTTTCACGAAGATGAAAAGCACACAGCTCGTTTTACATTTAAATGTGAAAAGTCTAGGTGAGTTGTTTCTAAGCTACTGATGACAGTTGAGAGATAAAAACTGCTTTAAAAAATGTACAAGATAAAAATAACGGTTTATATTATCTAGAAAATACTTTAAAATAAATGTTCCGCAAATTTAAATAAGAATACTTCGATGATTTTGCAGAAATCTTTAGACAGTAACCGTATATTTCCGTGTATAAGACGATAAATTTGAAATTTTTTTTTAGAGTTAAAGCAAGGAAATCCATCCGGGTTATATATTTGGATACGCTAATCTGAAAAAAACCCCACAGCTTAGAAAAAATCTTTTTAAAAAATTTCCGTTAGCCATGCACAAGACATATTAAGATACGTCACATATGTTATTTTCCCTGCAGAAATGTTCCCTAACAGGGAAAACTGAGTTTTATAAGCGAAGTTCATTTCATGTAGGAACTTTAAAATATAACATTATGACAACCACATAGAAAACAAAACCTAGTCTACCAGATTGGCGGTTTTATCACTCTTGGCAACAAATTTTGCAAAAAAATATTGTATTACCTAGGAAACATTGAGAAAGCTACAGGATCGTCCCATCAAGAAATTGCTTCTTCTATTTTTCTACTTACGATCTAGAAAGCTTTACAAAGGGTCTTCATTAATAAATCTGTCATTATGTAAATAATTGAAGTCATCTACTGCTCTTTCCCCACTCAAATTTACAACAATATTCTCTTTATTGCTGCAGAACCCCCACAAAAAAATGCTGCGCTCAAAAAAGCCAATTAATAGTGCTTATCACGAATTATGTGATTTATGAGTTGTTTTCAGAAGGCAACTACATTGTAGAATTGCAGGCTATTTTTACCTTTACCGCAGAGTGTGTGAATAATTAAGGGTGAACGGAAAGCCAGACAACCAATAGTTCGGCGATAAACAATTCCAAACACTGAAAAATATACAATCTCCTGAATTCGAAAATGAAATCACCAATCAATCTCTTTCCATCCCAATTTGTTGTGAAACCAATCTTATTCATTGGAGAAGAAGTAGGGATTAATCTAGGGAAAATGCCGATAGGTATGGGTATCTCCACTCCCCCAATCCCAATAAATGCTGAAGTGTTTTATTTGAGTTGATCCCCTACTGCTACCATCACTATGAGCAAAGGTAAAATCACGTAAAAAAACCTTTTCTTGTATCTTTAAAGACCATGGTTGTGTAAAGTATCGCTGTTTGTTCAGCTGTTACTTGAATAAAGCGCTTTTTGGCGGGTAAATCATTTTTTTTCTCTCGTCATTCCATCGTCCATCTTCTGTACTTTTTATTCTATTTTCTATAGGAAAGTTTTTAAAGGGTGATAAATGATTCCGATGGCCATTCGGGAAATATGTGAGAAGGATTAGTTTCAGATTTAGGGCAAACAAAAACGTTGAGTGTGTCTACAAGGCGAGTTGAATTCTTCTGTGTGGTCCTGTATGGCGTAAGCGAAGAACTCGAGGCTATCTCTCACTTTTTGACAGTAGGAGACTTAGGATCGATTAAACACTTGTTGAAAAGGTGGGGTGGGTGTTAAGCATTTTTCTAAGGAAATGTTTTATTTATGCCCAAACTGGACTTAAGGTTCAGGGATTTATATTAAACGGGGGGGGGGGACACTACGTGAGAAAATTTGAGCAAACAGGCCGAGGAAACAGTTATAATGGCTTATAAATCTACAGAAAAAATTCAATTACGTTTCAAAGAAAAAGTTTTTGTATGAGATCATAGAATGTTGAAGCTATAACTAAGTTTTTCCATATCAAGATTTGATAGCTACAGTAATGAGGATGCATATGTTTCAATATAAATATGCTAATTATACTAATATATAAAATATTTATATGCATGACAAGCAAAAAACAACATATCGATTTATACATTAAAAATTTAATCAAAATTTTAAGAGTTGTAAAAAATAAGCTACTTCACTTTGAAGTAGAAATGTGAATAGCATTGCCCGAGGTATTACACTGGTGTGCAAAAATTAAGGACGAAGTCGAAAAATTAGCATATCAGCTGAACGAAGAGGCAGAGCGGACATAAAGACCAATCAGGAGATTAAGTGAGGTGATGTACGGTAGCACATGCGCAGATATGCAGGTAGACGTAATGGGGGAGTGTCTGAGTGGTAAAGCATGTTGTCGGTGTAAGATTAGTATTTCTGGCAAAGAGATTGCACACCGTACAGCAGTTAAAATCACACCGAGTTGCTGCCTCAGCGAGAAATGGCGAATAATCAATCTGTTAGACGACATCTGGATGCTTTTACCCGAGGTCGAATCATTGGGAAGTTGGAGGAAGGTCGCAGTGTGACAAGTGTGGCTGCAGAGTTCGGAATTGCTCACAGCATC
The DNA here is from genome assembly GCA_019973975.1 of Trichonephila clavata. Classification (NCBI taxonomy): domain Eukaryota; kingdom Metazoa; phylum Arthropoda; class Arachnida; order Araneae; family Nephilidae; genus Trichonephila; species Trichonephila clavata. Next base: position 12,431 of record BMAO01029111.1, read on the forward strand.
GTTTCACGACTTTGGAGACAATTTCAAACTACAGGAACAGCTATCCGGGGGTTCAGTAGTGGTCGTCCACGAGGAACCACACCCGCAGATGACCGGTATATTGCCTTACAGGCCAGAAGAAACAGGCGGCAGACAGCGGGAGAAATCGCTAGACACACGACACAGACGACTGGACGACCGATATCGCGTTTTACCGTGGCCAGAAGACTGCACGGTGGTGGTCTGTTTGCACGACGCCCTGTACGGTGTGTACCTCTAACGTCTGCCCATCGGAGAAGGCGTTCTCTGTGGTGCCGGGAATACCGGAATTGGAGAGACAATGAATGGGGACGAGTACTCTTTACAGATGAGAGCAGATTCAGTCTGAGTAGCGATTCTCATCGCATACTCATCTGGAGAGAGCGGGGAAGCCGCAATCATCCCTCGAACATCATTGAAAGGGACAGGTATGGAGGTGGCGGTATTCTCGTTTGGGGAGGCATCATGCTTGGTAGTCGTACAGACCTTCACATCTTCGATGCAGGTTCAGTCAATGGGACCCGTTATTGTAACGAGATTCTTCTTCCATATGTGCGTCTTTTAGAGGCGCTATGGGTCCGCAGTTCCTTTTCATGGACGACAATGCACCATGTCATCGCACAGTAGCTGACGAACAGCTCTTAGAGAGTGAGGATATTGAACGTATGGATTGGCTGGCACGATCTCCGGATCTCAATCCCATCGAGCATGTATGGGGTTTTCTAGGCAGACGCTTGGCAGCTCGTACCTTACCACCAGTAACGATTCCGGAGCTTCGATTGGCGCTGCAAGACGAATGGGTAGCAATGCCTCAACAACTCATTGACACCCTCATTCTCAGCATGCGCAGACGCTATGAAACCTGCCTAGCAGTCAGGGGAGATCATATCCCCTACTAAAGACCGGATATTTCTTGCTGGACACCCGTCACAGAGATGTTTCGGCCTTCAGTCGCATTGCGCTCCATGCTACTTTTTCAGTAAAGCTTTTTATCCCTCTGATTTCTCTTTTAGTAAGTGTTGCTTACATTACTCATGTCCTTACGTATTGGGGATCTTACGGTATTAAATGTGTTTATTTGGAATGCTTTTGTACAAAGTTATATTGAAAAAACCGTCTCGTCCTTAATTTTTGCACACCAGTGTACTTTGATACAGGTAATCTACGGAATTTTCGCCAAATACTAGTAAAATTTTGCCAACTTGGTGCGATAACATTAGGCTGGATGTTAAAATTCTATTTGACATCTAATTGGTAGATATAGTATACCTTGCACAAAAATCTTTTATTAGATAAATGTAATAAATATGGATAGAAAAGTTCTTAAGACTTTATATCAATTCATTATAAAATCTATATTTTTATAAGAAATTTCGAACCGCCAAAAGGGTACTGTGACTGGTAAGATTTTTTGTAAACCAACAGAGTATTGTTTCATAATACTAAGCGTCTAGGAGTGACCCTGGTGACAAATTGTGTCCCCAAATTATGCAACAAAATTAGCTGCATCTAGAAAAATCCAAAAAGGTCTCGTATTAATATTTGAAAAAAAATAACCAGCAGCTCTCCTAAGAAATTCTTCTCAGTCTATAAGAACAATGAAGGTAAGCAGCATTTGGAGTCAAGCATTTGGTACTGACAGTGCGTTTCATTTCACTTAAACACACTATATTGAATAAGAATATTTTAAAAACTGAAATTAGAATACTTAAGATTCTTTTTATACTCAGAAATACATTTGTAAAAGTATTAAACGTGAACAGTTTTTTAATACATTAGTTTTTTTTAATAAATGATTTTTAGATTTTCTTTTTAAATTTTAAATGAAAAATTTTTTTTTAATGTTTTTGTTTGAACAGGAGTTTACTTTGGAAATTGTTTTCCTTAAGACATATGTTAACATTACAGATATATTTAGAACAGCAGCCAGATTTAAGTTTTAGCAAAACTTTCGTTAAGATGAATTAAACATATGCACCTCATTTCGATAAAAATTTTTAAAACATTTCTAATTCAAGTTCTTATAAAAGTTATGCGAAACTTTTGAAGTCCCCATTGTTACGTAACAGTTTATGCGTGAGTCAAAAGTTCTTATCTCTTCCTCATAAACATCTTAGAAATACGTTTTCCTCTTAACCATATAAATATTCTGAAAACCTGAATACAATGAGACATGCAACTCCAAAAAGAAACTGCTGATAGACCATTAAGCTTTCGACATATATTCTGGAGACGGACAAGGAGAAAATACTATGTTCTAGATACTTTAAATTCAGTACCTTGGTCCGAGATTTAAGTTTATGCTGGTATTCTATGAGAAGTAATAACACAGTATTCGTGGAACACATTATATATTCGCTGTGAATACTATAAGTTCCAGAATTAATATGTTCTAAGCCTTAAGCTATAGTATCAGTTACATTTTAGTTAAGTGTAAAAAGCAATGGGGGCTTTTAAATTCGCAAATAAAGATCTAAATTATTTTTAAAAAAAATTGTTATATTTTTTCCCGAAACTAAAAAAATGCTAGAATATTAAATTTTGAAAAACTAGTAATGCATCATGATTGTTTATTTTGCATTTAAAAAAGATTCGCATGCACTTTCATAAAAGGTACAAACATATGTACCTTTTATTAAAACTGTTTTCCGTTTTATCGGTGTTAATCAAAATAAATACCGAAACTTTGACATTTTACTTTAATTTTCACGAAGTCATCAAGTACTCTGGATTTCAATGTATTATTCACATGAGTTATATATATATATATCTTATTCCTACAATATACACTCCACTAAATTTCATCAAAGAATATTCTATCAAATCTCGAAAACTAAAATATATTAAAATCTAATCTTATCTTATGAAGCTGTATCTTAGCAACAATCATGAATTAAGGGATAGTTTATTTGACACCTGATGCCAACTAAGCGAAGTACAGAAAATTGAAAATACTTGAAGAATATCGAGTATCAAAAATATCAGGAGTGCAAATTTCTTGACAGAGGAGCTCGCTCAGACATATATATATAGTTGGATTTTAAAAGTGCTATTCAAGAGATATACACGCACAGAATCATAAGTCATAACGAAACGACGAAGATGATATCAAAACTGATATCTCAGTCCTCTATCTTCCATGTGCTTCAATTCTATTCTTTTACGGCCCAATTTTATCTAAAAGTTCAGCATTTCTTATTAGTCTACTGAACGGGTTTTGTTGGCATCAAAAATTGAACTCGTAACTGAACTTTCGAAAATCGATGGTGTCTTAGCTCGCAACTTTAACCACTCTAAAGCTCTCATTTCCAAACTTCAACTCCCCCTACTTCTTCCCTTAAAAGCAATCTAAACTTGTGCCTCCCCAATGGCATCACTCAATTTCCGAAACAACGAATTTCTAATTCTAAAAAAAATATCTATACATCAGAGTTAGAACAAGATAGATAAAATAAAAAAAATCGAAGTTAATTTTATAATCTTAGTTTTATTTGAAATGCACTTCATTCTAAGCTACTGAATACTTTAAGATTCTGGGGTACCGAGCGGGTATAGTTACAAACTCGTAGCCGACATTTGTACTGAAGAGACCCGGGTTCGAGTCCTGATGCCGTGTTGAGGAACTTGAATTTATGGAGGATAAAAGTCTTTAAGTTGTCGTGGTGTGGAGTAAGTGAGTGAATATTAACATCGCACTGTTCAGCTACATGGGGGCTTTTGACGTCGGACCTCGTCTTTCTGAATCATAGTCAAGTAACGAGGATGACACCTGAGTTGACACCAACCTCTCCGAACTACCACACCACACCAACGGAAGGACGTTTGAGCTCTCGACAGATTTAACGTGCATCTCTCCCCTATATGGCAGGTCTGCAGAGTTACAGGGCTCCAACTCATGACATGCCAGTCACGATCCGATACCTTGACCACTAAGCTACCGTGGCCCCCATCGCTGTGTGGAAGTTTAGTAAGTAGAATGCCAACTCCAATTTGGTCCTCGTTATTTAACCGTGGCTCGAAATTACCAAGTCCTTTGCCAATAGCCCTACTGTAGCTTCAGAATAGGTTAAAAACCCAATCAATAAATAAACTTATATTTTAAAGAGCTCCCCAAGCTTAAAGGTTAAAAAATGGATTTTAACTAGAAATTCACCAATTAAAATAGAACCCCAACGTTATGGTTCGACAATCTAATATACTTGGAAGCAAACTGCAAAATGTAGAAAACTCTCTCCGCTACTTACGTATATATTACGTTCCAAATTGAATCATTGTCTACTAACATCGTACTCAGAAACTACAAGAGGGCTGTTTCTGACGGACTTCATAATTTTGAACTGACAAGAAGAGTGCAAGGGGGCAAGGATTTAGTTCAAATTTTGTAGAGTGCGGTAGATTTAGTTTCTCTGTTGAATGAAGATATATGGTTATAGGGGACACTACTTAATAATTTTCAGATATTTGCAATTGAAGATGCAATTCCCTCGTTAAATTCAGTTCCGTAGCAAACGATTACACGTAATGGGTTTAGCGTAACAGCAACGTTAGGAACCGGGTTCGAGTCCGTGGAGGGTGAAGAGTATTTTTATTATTTTATGTCTATTTTTACATATAAAGATACATAATGGAGTTTAAATATACTGGAAAAGAAATGTCCTTAATGGACTAGAAACCTTTTCAGGGCCTTGTCATTTGCGCCATTAAACCCTACAATCACTCACAGAGCCTTGTCATAAGCATTTGTATAAGTACAGAATATTTATTACAAAACAATAAAAGCATTTCGCAAGAACAGGAGAAAAGCCCTCTATAACTGCTAGTTAATCATGCCTGGAAACAATAAATGAAACATTTATCAGATTAACAAAATTAGTACAAAAATATGACTAGCTTCTTACCCTTCATTGTCCGTACAATGGTGAAACTTGTCATAAAAGCAAATGAAACCTAATTTCGAAAAGCATCTCGAGCTTCGAATTAGTGTAGCAATTACCCATTACTTGTAATCGTTTGCTACAGAACTGAATTGAAAGAGTGAGTTGCATCTTCAATTGCAAAAATCTAAAAAATGGAGTAATGTCCCTATAACTACATATCTTCATTAACAGGGAAACTAAATTTACCATCCTACAAAATTTGAACTAAATCCGTGACCTTGCACTCTCCTTGTCAGTTCAAATAATGAAGACTCTTTACCGGCCACCCCACTCTAGAAATTTCCCCACCACATCGTTATGTCTTAGACAGACCTAAGGTATCTGACTACCCTAAAATTGTGAATTTTGCCAAAAATTGACATTTTTTTATGATTCTATTTTATGGGCTTTATAAAAATACCAAGTTTATCATTTTCCGTTCACTAGAACAAAAACTACAAGCGTTTTAGTAAAATCAGATGCCATTACTTTAAGCAAGATGTCATATTTTAAAATACGTTTTACTTGAAATGTGTTTTTTTTTTAAATGCTGAAACGGGCAATGGTTACTCAAAAAGTTTTGAAAATAATTAAATGAAATTATTTGTGTAAGTTCTGCATAATAGTAGAAGAGTTTTAACCTTCCGATATATCACAATCACTCTTTTATTACAAAATTTACAGTCCCCTAATGTGAATATAATCACTATTTTTTTAAGCAAATTTCGTATAATAACTGAGATAAAGTACTCAAGTTTTTGTAAAAAAGAAAATATCTCTTATCCTGAAGGTCATTTCAGTTTTGAATAAGAAAGCAACACATTAGTTTGAAAAAACTGAAAATTTGTTCATAAACCTTTGGTACGGAATGGACCGCGTTTATGCTATTTTTTTTTCAATTTTTACCTATTTCTTCCCATTTTAGTAATAATAATTTCCTTTTCTCTTCTTAATTTTAGCACATTTTTCTTAAAATGCACTAAACAAATCTAAAAATAACAAAAAAATCCCCTTGTCTCCTTTTTTAAAAAAAAAAGTTGTCGCAACCAGTCGGATATCTTAACATAAATTAGACCCTCTATACACGGCGGATCTTCAGTGGTACCGAGATTATAGGCACGATTCGACAACCACAACCATGAGTTTGAAACTATTCGGTGGTATTATTATAAACACATTATATTCCAAAAGGCTGTTCGTAAATCGAAATATTCTTAAATCATTTGCAAGCAACTATTTTTTTAAAAATTATCCTTAACTTTAGAATTATTTAAGAGCCAATCTATTTTTAAAACTGAAAAACATTTTTATTTATCTAATGAAACATTTGAGTAAAAATATATTTTATTAATAAAACCATTCAATATTTAACTTACGCTCAATATAATTACGAAAATTTTTACTCGAATTTTTAGAAATTTTGATTATTAGTTGGTGTTTATTGATCCTACAGTTTAAAGGTCGTGGATTAGTAAATAAGGAAACATTTGCATGGCTTAAATTGTTCTATAATTTTTTTAAAAAATTGAAAATTTACTATAAAAATAAGTTTTTATGGTTCAATTTATTATTTTTCTTATTGATGAATTTTTAGAAAAGTATTAATTATTGTGATATATTGACAAACTTTTCCCTCAAAACATAAGCAATTACTTTTGAAAAAAAATCTGAAGTTTTCTTAGTTTTAGAATTTTTTCCCCTCAATCAATCTCTTTTAGCAACTCTGGAAAGCAATTTTGAAATGATTGATGAAATTTAAAGTGGAAAAGGGTGTGGAGGGGGATGAGAAATAGAGAAAAACACGGGGAAAACAGAAAAACGAAAGGAAAAAAATGCAGTAAGGATATATTTCTTAAATATATTTTTTTAGTTTTCATGTACATTTTCATAAACAAAGAATTTGAAAAAAGCATTTATTCATAGAAAAATTATCTCGGGAAAAAATGCTGCTATTTGTTTTTCAAACAAAATATTTTTTTTTCAGGAGTATGTCCGATTCTGATTTAGTTTCAGAAAAATTTTATACCTACTCACATTTTTAGATTTGAAAAATCAAATGATAAATTCAATAAGTACGCAGTCCTGGTTTTCACAATTTATGGATTTGATATTTACATATTTACAATTTGCTTTAATTTCTTTATTAAGTGGTCTGATTACTTCAAATAAAGAGAGAAATACACTCCATAACACAAAGACGATGCGCCAACAAGAAATCCGAATAGAATGAGCTTGTGAACAAGAATTACAAGCTACAACAGAATATGGTAATCATTAACTTTTGACTATCGATGACTGACTACCGAAGCCATTCCACTATTTATTTCTGCTTTTCCAACACTTCCTGACCAGCTTGATCCTCAGATATCCCTCAAGTGAGTTCTGATGAGTAGATGTCTTTGATCCTTACAGGATCTCGTTAATCTAACCAAATGGCAAGCAATATCCTATTTTAGAGACCATTATTTTAAAGGAACAATGAGATAAATTCGAAATAAACACAGAAAAGCTTCGTGAAGAATCCAGGCAATTCTATGGCTGCTCAAAAAGCCATAATTTAGAATTTAAACTAAAAACAAAAATTACCGAAGGATTTGCTTAAAAAAGGGGGCGAGATGACTTATCCATCAATAATCGGTTATTTGCATCTTTTTAAAATATCTAAGTTGTTGAAAGTGAGTGATGAGTGAGTTAACGAAGCACTGTAAAGCAACTCGAGGGCTATTGGCGACGAACCTCGTCATTTTGACCATATTCAAATGACGAGGACGATACCCGAGTCTGAACCTCTCTCTCTTAACTACCACACCACACCAATGGGAAAACATTGAGCCTCGACAGATTTAAAGAGCATCGACCCAGTCTGCATGGCGAGTGTTCAATGGCAAATTTTTTGAAAGTCGTAGTTAATCAAAATATATTTTCCTTTATTTTGAAGAATACACATCCAACTTTGATAAAACTATTCTGAAACAGTTTAAGCATAAATGTAAAATTCTAAAGAAAGCAACTACGTTCTGTTTTCGCAAGACAGTTTTGTCATCAGGCGTCTGAGTGAGTGAGTGAATATTAACGTCGCACTGTTAAGCTATACACGAGGGATTTTGAACCATGGTAAAGTGACGCAGACGATACCTGAGCTGGCACCCTCTCTCTTAACTACCACACCAACGGGAGGACGTTTGAGCGCTCGACAAATTTAACGTGCATCGCACCCCTACACGGCAAGTCTTCAGTGGTACTGGGATCGAACTCATGATACGCTAGCTATGATCCGATACCTTGACCACTTGGCTACCGCGGCCACTTCCCATCAGACGCATGAATTGATAAAGGGACAAATAATCATAGATGCAGTGGGATCAACAGGAAAAAGCAGACGATAGAACGATTTCAGACATCGAAGAGACCCTTTTTAAAAATGTCTATTTTCACGCGTTTGGAAATGAAATCACCCAACCATTAATCTTTCTCTTTTTCCATACCCATTCTAATTTGTTGTGAAGCCAATCTCTCTTTTGAGAATAAACGGCGGATTGATTTAAGGAAAGATACCGATGCCCAGGTAAAGGTAGCCACTTTCATCCAATCTCAACAAGGCTTCCACTTTGATCTCATTTCCTACAAGAACCACTATCGCTAGGACGGAAGGTAATTTTCATGGAAGGAAAACACTTTCTTGTTTCTAAAGACCAGGATGTGTAAAGAATCGCTGTTTGTTCAGCTGTAAGAGTGAAGGAGGCACTTTTTGGTGGGCTGAATTTCTTTCTTCGACACTTCATCGTTTATCCTTTGGTTTTCAAGCTTCCTCTGGCAGTTTTTAAAGGGTGTCCGTTGGGAAATATGAGAGGGATTAGCTTCAGATTTTGAGCAAACAAAAATGTTGAGTGAATCAACACGCATTGAAAGGGTGATTTATACATTTTGGGCAATCCAAGTCGATTAAGGATTTTGAGATTCGCTGGAAAAAATAGTTTTAAAGTTATAGTAAAGGTTTATTTGATGCTATAGTACATTTTGACGTGCACGTTTATAGGAAAATGTTATTTTTGTAAAAAAAATTGTCTACAGGGATTCCTTTAAACAAGTAACATAATAAAAAAAAATTTAAAATCAATTCCTACTTCAGTCAACAAAGAAACACTTTATTTTAGTTACTTTTATTAAATGGTTACAATTAATATAAATGTTTATATACATATAACAGAATCATACTATTAAGTGACAAAATAGAAAGCGATTTTCTTTGTAATTTTCAATTTTCCTTTCTATATAGGGTGTTGGACTATTTTTTTTTATTTGTTACTATTTATTCATTCATTAAATTTCATTATTCAATTAAAACAGAATAGTAAAAGAAATCACATTCTCAGAAATTAGGCTATTTCAGGTGGGATTCGAACCCTCGACCTTTGGATTAGAAGACCATTGCACTATTAAGACAACGAACAATTTTCCTTTCTATATGTGCTGTTGTACTATAATTTTTGTGTTTGTTACTATTTATTTATTTTTTAATTTAATTAATGAATTAATATTTAAAAAAACTGTATTAGCATCAAATGTCATTTCTTACAAGTTTAAAAAATTTATATGAACTTGATTGGATGAATAGAAAGTATTTTATTAACGACTGAAAATTTGAACAAGGTAAATACATATATAAAGAGAGTGAGCTAATAGTAGGAATTGAAAAACATACTTCAATTTATATATTGAACCTATAAAAGTATACATATTAGGCGAGCAAGAATACAGTTCCATTGTCTGTTTACACTTATCGGACGAAGTTCTAATAATTGTTAATTGTTATAGCTGACTGAATTTTAAATATTATTCAATGTAACTTAAAATTTAATTCAAAGCTTTAAGATACACGCGAAATACAGTTCAATGCTTGCTTGTGTGCATTATGAGTTTAAAACTACGATTAACGCTACAGAAACTGAAAAAAATATTTTACTGCATTCGGAGATTGGACAGTTACATCAAGAACGATCCAAAGGTGGTTTGTAAAAATTTTACAAGACCCTGAATCCCTAGAAAACGAGAACGTCAAGAAGGTCATCGAATCTAAATATCAACGAACTGGAGGCAATTATTGAAACCGGTTTCAGTTTTTAACGTGTTTATAGCTTGTACAAGTGTTTTCAAAGAGTAAGTGACGTGACAATAAGGAAATACATAAAATAAGGAAGAGGTGGAAATCATATCAATGCGAAACGCACACGACCAAAAAGGAGAAGAGCACCTCCCCCATCCTCTTTATTCCATACGCACGTCATCATCGAACTATTATCTATTTTTTCGTTTTCATTATCAACAGTTTAATAATAAAGAATTTAAAAGAGAGGTGCTGACATGTTCTGGAAATAAAAATATAAGCAATGTTTTAAAAAATAGTATTTTTTAAATTATTTTTCGATCGAGAAAACTTACTCAATGCAAAGAATTTTGATAAATAAATTTATTTTATGTACATATACATTTTTTTCCTCAGTTCAAAAATTTCAGAAAAGAAATGATAGAAAGGGGGGAAAAGGTTTTGCACCAACCTGTTAATTTATTTATCTAAAGATATTTTTTTTTGAGAAGTTTAAGTCATATGATAAAAAATTCTGAGCGTGTGCACAACCTGTGCAAGTTTTTTTTTCTTTCTCTTCTTTAATTCCAGAGTTTTCCTTGTTTAAAGAGTTTCGGTTCCAATCAATCATTTATAGTAATTTCAGGGAACAATTTGGAAATGATGGATGAAGTGTGCCACAAAATTTAAGAGAAGGGGATTTTGAACCTGGGGGCAATCATGAGAGTACATTAAGAAATAAGGAATATGCATCTTTTTCGTGGGTATTTTTCAGACGCAAAGGGTTGAAAGTTTTTTAGAAGGAAATTTAAAAAAAAAAAGGAAGAACAATTGGAACTTTTATTTTTCTAAAAACTTTTCTTTCAAATGCGTGCTCGTTTTTAAAATGGTTCGAGAAATACAGTTTATATATTTAAATTGTAGGGCTCTAAAAGACTGCTTTAAATTTGATAGAGTGGACAATTCGAAATATCCTTGTATTTAATATTTAATAGTAAAATATTTCATAAATTTCACTGGAAGTTTTATTAGTTGTTTGCCGTACTAAAGTCTGTTATCTGTACGCAGTTTTATTATATATGCCTTTCCTTTGAAAGTAGTGTAATTCCATTTTTGACAAAAAGTTAGTTAATTATAACATTGAATACAATCTGTATGATCTTTTTACCTAAAAGCGGTTCCTCAAAATTGTTTTCAAAATTTTTATCGTTTTGTCAATATAAATTTACTTAGTTAATGAAATTACAAATATAATTACGTGTTAAATATCTCCATATAATATAAAATGTACTTGCACCACTTTCATAGAAAAAAAAACGGTTCATATATTCAGAATGAAACCATTGATTGAGAAAAAAATTAACATCGTACTTCTCTCTCTCTCTTTCTCGAAGCTACATGTTAGGCCGCGTTAGCCTAGTGGTCAAGGTATCGGATCGTGGCTGACATGTCATGAGTTCGAGCCCAGTACCACTAAAGATCCGTTGTGTAGGGGAGCCGATGAACGTTAAATCTGTCAAACTTCCTCCCGTTGGTGTCGTGTGGTAGTTAGGAGAGGGGTTGCCAGCACAGGTGTCGTCCTTGTCACATGACCATGGTTCAAAATTACGAGGTCCGTCGCCAAAAGCCCTCGTGTAGCTGAACAGTGCAACGTTAATATTCACTTACTCGAAGCTACATGAAGTTATTAGCAACGGGCCACGTAATTTTGAACAATGGTCAAGTGACGAGGATGACATCTGAGCTATTCTTCAAACTTTCGCACCATTATAACTTGAGAATTCTAAGCCCCATCAGATTAAATGGTTTATGATTGTTTATATCGTACTCTCAACGAGTTATTGGTGACGGACCTTTAATTTTGAACCGCGGTCATGTGACGAGCACGGCATTTAAATTTTATCACCACACGCTGAACTTTCACACCACACCAACTTGAGAACATTGATTCCCGACAGATATAACGAACATCAATCCTCTACACGGCTGGTCCTCAGTGGCACCAGGACTCGAACCCCCCAACTTGAGAGAAACAACACCGATTATGAGTTCAAGATCACTACGAGCGATATTGGTTATTTCTGAGTTTTAAAGTACATTTTGTATCACTACTAGCGCAAGAAATACTACGAAAAATGGTACAGTTAGAAACTAGAAATGAGTCAAAGAATCTAGAGAAAGATCTAACAAATTATTGACTACAATACTAAAACGTGTGTTAAACAAGGAACACAATCAATTCAGTTTCTTCATTCCAAAACCCCCTTATAGTATACTTAAATATTGCAATATGTTCCCAACAGTAGCGCACACAAGGGGGTGTCTTAGGGGTCCTCCCCCACAAAACCCTTGAGTTTTTTCGATTTATGATAATCCTATATGTTTTTAACCTAAAATTTAATTAAGTACTTGTAATTAAAAATTTATTTTATTAATTAATGCTAATTAGTAATTCAATAATTTATTTTTTGCTGTTTTTTGTTAACAAAATCGACAAAATTAAAAGAATTGATATTTTCTTCAGGTATTTATACGAGTTGGAGGACTTTTGACCATGGACCCCCCCCCCTCCTTGAAAAAGCTTTGTGTGTGCTACGTCCCCCCCCCCAAAAAAACGTAATTCTTCGGTTAAATTGCAGTTCCCTTGAAAGGACTTCTGACATTTATTTGTATAAATTCAGCAGTACGCATCAGAAAATATTAACTTTTCGCTTGTTGCCTCATTTACAATAAATTCCCAGCCAGACAAGACGCCAAATCATGCATCAAGGTCATCCAAAGCCTAGTTGTGCATAGAAGAATAAATAATTCAGTCTCTGAAATTCACTGCAATCTCGGATGAAAATCCGTCAGAGAATGTCTGGGATATCATAGACGAAGGTGTTTTTTAAACCATAAGCGATTTAATGCACAATAGCTGTACGAATAACAATGAGCGAAGAGTTGTAGTTTGGATACATACTCCTAAAACCAGTTCACTTTTAAAGTATCCGACTACGTTAAAAATGCAATTTTCAAATCATTAATCACATTTCCTTCTTGTTTTACTATTTCAAGATTCATCTTCCAAATTTCATTGTTTAAATAGTTCGATAATTAGTAAAAGGGACGCGTTCAAAATACAATTATGTATACATCAGAACAAATCTTTCGTAAAGATTAAAAGCGTTTATGTCAAAATTATTTTTGTAAAGTAGATACCTCAACATTCAGCAGAGGTATTTATAAGAAATTTCACATGCGAATGTTTCTGATAAAGTCATATAGTAAATGAACTAATATTTTTGCGATACAATAGTTTTTAGAATAAAATTACAGTTTGATTTTTCCCTCATAAAATTAATGAAAAAGTTTCGAAAATGCATGTTTTGTAGTTTTAAATGTGTGGTTCTAACTTTTTTTATTCAATAGAAATAACTAAGTTTACAGCTCATTTCTTTAAAATACATTGAAGAAATATCTTGCAACAATGTATTTCGGAAAATACAGAGTATTCTTTAAAGTAGAATACCCTAGATTAAGTATCCTAAATTTCTTAAAAACATAATTTTTAGCTAGATTTTTATTCTTGTACGTAAATAGAAATTTAAAAAAAAAGCTTACAAAAACTCTCTCTCTACCGGATTTTTTCTGAAATTTTAAAAATAACTTCGAACTAACTTTTAAAACTAACTCCGAATAACTTAAAATTTTTATTTCGGTTGGTTTCGCATTTTAAAATTATACTTAAAGATTGTTCGAAATGTTTTTGTTAAGTGTTTTTTTAACACCATTTTGTAAATTAGTTGACTGAATAACAATTATAACTTCTGCTTTAATATTTTTAAGATCGTAAAGTTATAAAACGTACCTCTCTCTCTCTCTTACACATCTTTTTCAAGCAAACTTTCAAAAGTAGGAATATCGAATACATAGTAAAATTTTTAAAAAAACTGACATTTAAAAATATGTTTAAAATACGTAATTAAAGAAAGAAAACGATTATCACCCATGTGTAAAATGGCAACCCAAACGATATAAAAACAGTACAAATAATTTAAGTTATCTCAGAATTCAAGACATTGTTTCTTAAAAATTTAAACCAATAAAATAAAATTTTAAAAACTCTATCATTTACCGCAATCTCAAACACAAGCAATATACGCTATCATTTCACGTACTGGCATTTGAGACAAAAAGTTATAAAAATTATTTCTGCAGAAAGCTATTTTTATTTTCTTTTTCCCTAGTTAATATTGAATCTAATTTTTTCCACCTTTCTTTCTCAGCGCAGTACTTTTCTGGTATATTTATCCCCTTTGTATTCTAAAAGCAGCAAGCAATATTCGAGAGATAAATGTGACGCATGCGCAGAGTGGCAGCCATTACTCCGCCGATGCAATCGCGTGAGTTCATTTCTTCTTAAAACCCGAGAACTGATTGAAACGGGTAAATAATCAACTTCCGTTTCTTTTGTGTAACTTCTCTGATATATTGCTCTTTCTTGCAACAATTTAATCTTTAAATGCCCGAATTTGGAAGGAAAAAAACATTCGCACAGAAGTGTAAAATTCGTAAATGGAAATCACGGCTGCATTTGTAATGAAAATCATCCGTTCTTTGTTGTTTTAATATTTATGGCAGATTCTCTTTTGAAATAGGAGAGGAAATAGAAGTTACATTTTGTATTATGTCTGAAGAGATATTCAGCATCTCATTCATTTGGAATTTTCTTTATATTAATGATTCAAAGAGTTGCATGAATTTTGTTGCTGAGGATTAAGGTGAGAAGAAGGGCACATTTATATTTGATTGTAAAAGTGAAATCTCCCGGATAAGTATTTTGTTGATATCAATAAAATAGCAAAAATGTCTTTGTAAAGATATCCAAGACCAATAATGCCTGGTATTATTTTAAGATTTATTCGAGGTTTTCATAATGGGCATTATATTTTGTTTTCTTGTTTGCTAGTTTTTTTTTCCCTTTGTGGTTTGATGTATAACTTTTTCCTTGGAATCGTAATCTTTATTATTCTTATCAATTTATTTTAATTTTTCATACTTTTGTATATGAAAGCAATTTAATCGAAGGTTTTCACCATTTTGGATTTCTTAACGTACTGCGAATCAAGCAAGGGATAAAATTTCATTATTTAAAATTAGACAAGTACATAGTTTTTTAAAAATTTGTAATTGTAAGCGTCATATATCAAATTTAAAAGAGAATAAATCTAAAAGAGTATAAAAAAAGAGATTTGTATGCTAAATATTTTTTTATCATAGAAAGTATTCGTAAATTTTTTTGAAGAAAAGCATCTCTAAGAGGAAGTATTCATTTTTACTGCACACTGTATACATTCTGTTTGTGTATCTATGAACACAATGACAAAAAACCAAATTTTTTTTTCCAGAATTAAATTTAAACAGCTTTTTCTCTCATCTGGTGAAGTTTTAATAATTCTTTTTCCCTCTATTTGGACGGATTATTTATCATAAATATGATACTGAACATTATTATAAGAATTATACTTAAATAATTAGTCTTAAACTATTTGAAACCAAAATTTTCTGCTTAGAATGATTCTTACAATTTTTTTAAAAAAAATTATTTAAAATTTTTTTAAATCCTTTTGGTTTTTAAAATATTTACGAACAAAAAAATCTCTAATCTCTCTTTTCTCCTTCCCTTCTCTTCTCTCGACTCTCTCTCCTGTTCTCTCTCTTGTCCCTTTCTTTTATCTTTCCCTTCTCTCTCCCTTTCTAGCTCTCTCACTTCAATCTCTCTCTCCTCTCTTCCATCTTTTCCTTCTTTCTCTCTCCCTTTCTCTCTTATCTTTCCTTTCTCTCCTATTTGCTATCTCTTCTAACTCTCTCTCCTCTCTTCTAACTCTCTCTCCTCTCTTCTAACTCTCTCTCCTCTTCTAACTCTCTTCTCTCTTCTAACTCTCTTCTCTCTTCTAACTCTCTTCTCTCTTCTAACTCTCTTCTCTCTTCTAACTCTCTTCTCTCTTCTAACTCTCTTCTCTCTTCTAACTCTCTTCTCTCTTCTAACTCTCTTCTCTCTTCTAACTCTCTCTTCTCTATTCAATCTCACTTCCCTCTCTCCTCTGTCTGTTTCTCATCACAATTACAGTTAAAACTTTTACGGAGATTTTAAAAATAATTATTTGAAAAGATCATTTCTTTAATTTTATTTATACAACTAATAGTAGACTCATTTTAAAAATCATATAAAACTCTGTCAAGTATTTCTGTTAATACACAACCAAAACTATGTATTAAGCAGTACAAGACATGAATAATGTGATTTATGCGTTGTTTCCGAGAGGCAACAACTCGCTAGATTCGCAAGCCAATTTCGCACCAGACACGTGTGAAGGGTGAATAATCACAAACGTACTAGAACGAACAGCAAACAGGCGATAAAACCTCTTCAGACACCGAATGCACCCCTTTGAAAAATGCCCCACTTCATGGGTTCGGAAATGAAATCGCCAAACCATTAATCTCCTACCACCTTAATTTGTTGTGAAACCAATCTTTCCTTTCAGAAGAGGCCCGGAGGATTAATCTGGGGGATGGTCCCCAGGTATAGGTAGCCACGCTCATCCAATCCCAGCAAGGCCTCTTGTTTTGTTTGATCTCATCCCCTGCTACAACCACTATCACCAGGATAGAAGGTAATTTTCATGAAAGCTAAACACCTTGTCTTTAAAGACCAGGATGTGTATAAAGAATCGTTGTTTGTTCAGCTGTTAGTGGCGAAGGCACTTTTTGGCTGGATGAATCCTTTTTTCCCCCCATCCGCTCGCTCTCATCGTCCATCCTTTCTGTTTTTTATTCTATTTTCTGTTGAAAGTTTCAAAAAGTGATAAATTGTTTCGATGGCCGCTGGGAAATATGAGGAGGATTAGTTTCAGATTTATGGCAAACAAAAACGCTGAGTGAGTCAACACGGTGAGTTTGATTCTTCTCTTTTTTTTTTTTTTTAGTTCTCTGGTCATCGAAGACTTAGGCTGGATTCAAGATTTCGAGACTTGGAGGGGGTGGAGAAGGGTGTTATGCTTCGGGCTAAGTGCTTATTTGACGTCAAAGTAAACTTTGGCTAAGTTTTTGAAAATTTTTATATAGAAAAAAAATGTGTTTTGCCTGAAAATGTGCTTTGGTAAAACGAATCATGGGCTTAGAAATTTACCGATTAGTGTTACGGACTGGAGGAACGTGATGGTAAGTTTTTATACAGGATTATTGAGTATTAACTCTAGAATAGAGTGTCTGCCATGATTTGTAAGAGGGAAAGAGCTTGTTCAGAATACATGTTCGAGATAAAAGTGTGGAAGTTTTTAGAAGACGTTAGGGGAAAAAGAAAATAGGGTTTATTTTAAATTTCTGTTGAGAATAAGCATTTTAAAAAAAATATATGTATAAAGAATTTTTTCCAGTTTAAATCAACACCCTTCGATGGAAAACTTTATTTGAAAATCATTTTCTTTTATGTATAACAACTTTGGATCAATGATTTTAAAAGCCATGCATTTATTTTATTAAACCTCTACATTCGAAGTGTTGGAAAAATGTTTTAAAACTTAAGAATTTCTTACAATATACTGAATAGTGCTTCATCTAGTAAAACTGGTTTTTCGTGGGTCCAGAAGTTTTAAAGTGGCCATACTCAGAGTCAGTTTTAAGACATGTACCAACTGGGTTTTGTTTCGTTCTGGCTTCGGCCACAATAAGATCATGATATAATAGTTTTTATCGTCAGTAGTTATTTATGGACATATTCTCCTAAAAACTGGGAATTTCAAACTGTATGTTAACTGGTAACCGTGACAAGACTGCATTATTTTGTCATCCATGTCTAAGCCTAACACCGTACACTATTAATATTCATTTAGCAGCCGACTAGGGGGTGTAAGTGGTTTGTCGCTGGCCTTCTGCACCCAAGGTAGCAGGTCCAACCCGGCCCAAGTCGATGCATTTTCATGATGCAGAAAATCAACAGTGGCCATGTCGTATGATTATGCGGCATGTAATAGATCCCTTGAAGTGCCCGTTTGGCTTGGGTGCTCTAGGCAAAATTAAATTCCTAAGTTTAATTTCGCATCGTCAGAGCTCAGGTGCCTCCCTCTGGGGAGGAAACTGGGCGTCAGAACTACTTGCAGCAATTGGTATCGTCCTACATGGTGCCGCATTAAAAAGTGATACCATCTCCTGGGGAATGAACTAGGTGTGCAAAGGTAAAAAATACCAGTACGCAGCCCCATTAAGAAAACAAATATCATTTAGTCAAATGGGGACAGTCTGTTGAGTCAGTTTGTGCCCAGCTCTGTATGATTGTGAGTCACGCGTATTTGACAGCGTATGCTCTCTACTGAAAAGGATCGCTGATGGAGCCTACTTTTGCGTAAAACTGAAAGAACATGAAACACATTAGGCCTATTCTATAGTACAGGGTGATCAGGAATACATGACCCGATTAGAAAAGTTAATAATTCCCAGATGAATAAACAAAAAAATAATAATTAATATATCATTGTAAAGATAAAATATGAAATTTTGAGTTTCTAAGATTTTTTTGTCCATTAGGGGACAGCAATATTTTAATCAAGATGTTTTTGAAATTGTGAACACACAGAAGTGGAAATGGCGTCGCAGCGGGGGAAGGCGTTTTGTTGCTCTCAATTGCAAAACGTCTGTCAGTAATCACAGTTCGGCGTGAATTTCGGAGAAAGTACCGTAGAAATGCACTGACATTTAAGAGTATAAAAAGATGGTATAAACATTTAAAGGAAATTGGATGCCTGTGTTAATGGAAAAGTTCAGGGTGACCAGGTTATATACCAAAGAATGTTGAAAGAGTGCCAGAGACTTTTATGCACAGTCCAAAGAAATCGACGTTTCGTGTTCGTCATGAACTTGTGTTGCCTCAGTCTACCCTATAGACTGTGTTGAGAAAAAAATGCATTTTAAGCCGTTGTTGTTGTTGTTGCTAATGCCACCTGTCTGACGTAGTCAGATCAAGGTCCACGAAATTCATCATGGCATCGGGCTATATTGTACGCCTGTCGTTAGCCGTAGCTTTGAGCACCATGCAGGTGACAGTAGTCCGTTCAAGCATTGTACCAGGAACGAGTTGTAACGTCTAAATTACTGCCTTTACATGGATGAAGGTATGCAAAAATATCATTTTTTATCAATCAACTTGTATTTACTTTACGTCACAAAATGTAACGTACGAAAAAAATTTCATATTTTATCTGTACAATGACATCTTAATTATCATTTTTGTTTATTCATCTGGGAATTATTAAATATTTTAATCAGGTCATTCATTTCTGATAATCCTGTATTCACCTGTATAACCCTGTCAATCATTGGAAATAATAATATAAAAAGTGGTTGGGTTTGAAAGATCAAGTGTACCACTAATTGAAAATCTTTAGAACAAGTAATTACAGTAATACTTCGAGTTACGCGATTTTCAAATCCAGTCAATTCGTATTTTGTTTGAGTGCTACACAACTCGATTGTTCAGTCATGCTTAGCTAATGTACTTGGAATCGACGCTTAGCCATAATAATCTATCTTTAGTTACAACAATACCCAGTATAGAACTACTCGATTCCCACATTCATGAGCTGACAATTGATGAGCTGATAGGAATGCCTGAGCAAGAGCAAAACATTGAAGAATTTGAGGCTTTAGACGCAATTCTATCAGAACATCGAATGACGGTTAAGAATTGAACCGAAGGTCTCAGTTTAACTGAATATAAGGATTGCAAATTTTAGAAAATATAGACTCCAACGTAATTTTTCAACAAACAAGGAATAAAAAAATATTAGCCAAGAGGAAATTTTACCAAAGAAAAAAAAATCTTGGAGCCGGCAGACTAATTGTTAGATTTTATGAAACCTTTTACATCACAATAACTTTGGTTTGCGATTTTGTATTTGTGTGTGTGTGTGTGTGTGTTATCTTAGATTTTATTATAAGCATTTTTTTTTCTAAATACTTATTTTCTTTTGTTTTTGGCCCCAAATAAAAATAATTTTTATGTATTTAAATGCGAAATATGCCTCGACATATGCGGTTATCCCTCGGTCCCACCTATTGCGTAAGTTCGGGGTATTTTTGCATATGCAAACATTTTAAATTGTGTTTAAATTAATAAACACATTTCCTCTCGTCACCAATAACTGAAATACGATACGGATTTAGTTTCCCCTCATATTTTATACCTTTCAACCATCATGCGGAATGGATAACTTCATTCCGTATTCCGGAATTAATTATTCATTGTAGAGCAAGTCCTTACAAAACTGTCAGTAAGATGAATTTTTATTTTTCAATCTCTTTAAAAAGATATTTTTAAAATAAAACCACTTTTATAAAAATTACTCAAAGTGTGTGTTCGTCTTAATATATATATATATATATACAGTCGACTCTCGATAATTCAAACCTTCGATAATACGAACCTCTCGATAATTCGAAGTATATGCTCAGGACCTAGAAAAACTCTTGATAATTCGAACTAAAACAATACGCTTGGGTACACTCAATATTTCGAAGTAAAATGTGTGTCTGACCAGACTACAACACGCAATATTTCGAAGTTATCTTATAAAACTCTCGACAATTCGAAAACTCACTATTGTATGCAATCCTCTAATAAACAGATTGGACCTTACAAGTTTCGGGTTTTGTTGTTTCTGCGCGTCTCCCATGTAACGTAGCCCCTTTGATGACCATCTGTCTGCTACCCCTTCTTCGTATTTTCCGGTTCCTCTGGCTAACAGACACTTGTATGGTTTTCATTCCTTTATGTGGACAATAGACCAACCGCACTTGCTATCAGCCGTCCATATCTCTTTCGTGGCTTTGCTACACATGTAATCGAAAGGATGGTCCACTATTGTAAGAAGAGATGCGTAGGATTGTGTATGAATGTATTCTTTTAATACAGAACTTTTAACTTTTGTAAAATATTTATATACTGTACATAATATGTGCTTTCAAAAAAAAAAATTTAAATAATTTTATACATAGTTTTCAAATTTAAATGTGTTAGGAAAAAATTTCTCTTCGAGAATTTGTGAATTTTTTCTACCCTCTTGATAATTCGAAGTTTTTCATTGGTCCCTCCGAATTATCGAGAGTCGACTGTATATAGTAAAAAAATTCAACTAAATACGTTTAAGGGCATTTAATAAACAGGATTAAATATGTGCTACTTTAATGCTGCAAATGATACATCAGATTCCCGAGTCCTATGGCTTAAGTCAACATTAGCTTGAGTTTTCAATCCTTTCATAGGAGACATTTTTAGAAATTTGGCTTCTTAAGCATCATAAATATTGAAAGGAGCCAACGTGCAACCCATGAGAAGAAAGTACACGGAAGAATGCGATACATTTTATCAAGGAAGAGAGAAATGATACTTTGTTCTAGATGATTTTCTATTTGGGATTCAAATTTGAACAGAAGCTCTGAACATTGTAGCGGAGTCTTTCTGCACTTGTGAAAAATTATGAGATTTCTAGAATTTATTTTTGCGATAAGGATTATAAATATTGGACAGACTTTTGAACTCAATGAGTGATCAATGGCTAACTTCTAGATCAAGGGTCGGCAACATGTTGCTGACCCCTGACCAATCTACCAATAGGATTCAGCGTGCCACACGTAAGAATATTTTTGAAACAATTCGGTTCCCGTATTAATATATGCAGAATTAGAGAATAAAGATCAATAATATACATAGATTTACTGTTTTTACTATATAATTATTTTGCATCATTCAAAGATATTTCTTGAAATAAAAATAAACAGCATAAAAATATAACTATTTCTTCAACAAAATTTTTTTTAAAAAATTAAAATTGTACATATAATGTGTTATTTTAAACATATTTTTTAAAACTATATTTAAACTGTATTTATTTAAACTATATTTAAAAATAGACAGCATAAAATAGAAAATATTTCCCTCCATTATAGTTAAATAAAAATATAAATAAAAATTTTCTAACTCCTTGTAGTTATTCATAGATTTTACGTACCCGAAGGACGATGGAATTTTTCAGGATGGCAAAGTGTCCTGTCGCGGGGCTCAAACCATTAAGGATTGGTTTGAGGAACAATTTGGACAATTTAAGTGAAAGACTGCCACCTAGAAAATTAGACACAGGAATTCCATAAAAGATATACGAGATATAAAAATTCAAAATCCATTCCAATACTTGTGGCGACTTGCAACAAAATAATCCCTAAAGGGAAATATGCGTGAACCTTCTCTAACCGATGGAGAATTCAATCAGTCTGTAACTATAACTTTCGTCGATTGCGGAAAACCCAAAATCGGTGGGTGTACATACCCACAAAATAGAAATTTTTTAACGAATAGTCAACTGTTCGTGTGTGTTCGTGTCGTAACGTATCGTTTTAATAAATATTTCGAATCTGAAATAAGGATTGATATCTGAAAAGTGAATTCGCCACCAATACGAGGACAATACTAAATTAGGGTTTTGAGGCTATGCTCTGTTTTCAAGTGTAATATTCCACATTGTCCAGCATGAAGGGTCTTTAATCGTATCGTGGACTCAAACTTACAATTCGAATAGGCACCGGGTATAAGAGATCACTATGAGTATACTGGATATTTATTTATTAAGGAAAACCTTCCATTACGCTGGTGTATATAAGAGATTTCCTATGAAATCTCTTAATGATTGGGAGTCTGAATGAACACCAACCATAATCAAAGCAAATATAGTTTATTTATCATTTTATAAAATCTAACAAACTCAGCTAAGGAAATGAACGTATATAAAATATTGGATCCAAAGCGGGCAAGATGAGATATTTAATATTTTACACGTCACTCAATAAGTCCCGGGCCTAACACAAAGATGTCGCTATCTTCTAACTTTTCTAAGCCTAACCTTGTAGTACTAACTTTCAAACGGCACGTCTCAAAATTTCGAGAGGATATCTTGTTCAGTTATAAAGTTACAGTGGTTTTTTTGTGTGGCAACAATGGTAATTGTTTGGAAACCATGGATGAAAAAAAAAAGAATTTCGTGTGCTAGTCAAACATTGCTTTCTGATGGGGAAAAACACTGTTCCAGCCAAACCATGGCTTGATAAATGTTATCCGGACTCTGCTTCATCGCAAAAGTTAAAAGATGGTATTCAGACTTAAAACGTGGTTGTATATAGACAAACGATGGCGAACATTCAAGTCACCCAAATTCTGCAAATGTTCCTGAAATCATCAAAAAAGTGCACGAAATCCTTTTAGCTAATTATAAATTGAAGTTGCGTGAGATAGCGGATAATTTAAAGGTATCAGAAGGCAGTGCATTTGCTATTTTGCATGATCATTTGTCAATGAGAAAGCTATGTTCAAAGTGGATGCCGCGTTTTCTCACTGTTGATCGAAAACAACGCATTGACGATTTAGAGCGTTGTTTGGAGCTATTTAAGCAAAATAAACAGGATTTTTTATGTAGATATGTGACAGTGGATGAAACATGGATACATTACTACACGCCTGAATGAAAAAGATCGTCAGCTGAGTGGACAGAAGCCAGTGAAAGGCGTCCAAATCGACCAAAAACTTAAATGTCAGCTAGCAAGGTTATGGCATCCGTATTTTGGGATGCTCATTTGATTTTGTTTTTTAACTACCTTGAGAAGAGCAAAACAATTAATCGTGAATATTACATGACGTTATTGGATCAACTGAATGAAAAAATAAAGAAAAAACTTCCTCAAATGCAAAAGAAAAGGTACTGTTTCACCAAGACAATGCTCCGTGACACATGTCCATGAAAACGATGGTCAAATTGATCGAATTGCACTTCGAATTACTTTCCCACCCTTAATACAGTCAAGATTGGCCCTCAGTGACTACTGGCTGTTTGCAGCTCTTAAAAGAATGCTGCAGGGAAAGAGGTTTGGTACAAATAAGAAGTGATTACCGAAATAGAAGCCTATTTTGAGAGCAAAGACAAATCATTCTACGAAAAAGGTATTAAAATTAGAAGAGCACTGGCTGCATGCATCACTCTTGAAAGGAAGTACCTTGATAAATGAAGTTCGATTTTGCAGAAAAATTGTTTTTTTTATTAGTTAGGCCCGGAACTTATTGAGTGATGTGTCTTTTATAAATAGAGTCACTTACGTTCGGAAATACTCGTAACTCCCATCACCAATAATCGACTTCTAGTCGATTTCAATTTCAATATCTTTCTGACTGAACCGTCAGTTATCAATTTTACATATTAATTAATCAACGAGTTGCTCTTGTCTAACTTTCAATTACTTTACGTTAATCTCAAACTTCTATCAGCTAACTCCTAGCCTCTCTCCTTCTTCGAATCTAAAAGTTAATGCTTAAATATTAGACAGCATTTACATATATCACATCTTCTTTGGGACAAAGTTTTCAATTGAACAATATTTAAATTAATAGAATTTCCCCAAGAGGATTAGTGAAAGGTACTCGAATAGACCCGTTACATTGGATTATAAACATATTGCATTAAAGTTATTAAAAAGGCCATTTATTTAAGACCTCATTCATTTCCCAATTTGAGAGATATTAAATTATTTTTCTTCTCTTCTTCGCCAATCGATTCATTTAAAATTAGAATTTTTCATGCATTGTATTGATAAATTGAGGGAAATACAAAAATGCTTTAAATGGGTGAAAAGAACCGAATTCTCTGTCAATCTACGAATTTATTCATTCAAAGATTCGCCGCCGAGAAAATATATCAATTTCGGCCGCCTTTTACTTGCGGAAAGTTCCGGTCAAAACATATGCACCGCAGTTTTCGGGAGTTTTACCGCAGATCAATCACTTATGGCAATTTCAGGAAAACGATTTCGAAATGATTGATGAAGTAAAGCCTCGGAATTTACCAGGGATAGAGGGGAAGGATTGAAAGAGGGGCAATCAGGGGGATGCGCGGTAACAATGGAAGAAAATGTATAAAACTTTTCTGGTTTTACGGTCTTTAAAGAAACAAAGAGTTAGTGAAATATTTAAAAGTATTCCGGAAGCAAGAAAAACTGAATATATATTTTGGTATTATATGAGTTTTTTTTTCTACGCATAAGTTGAATTTTTTCCGCATGGAACGTTTCTTTAGCTATTGATATTGTTCGATGTGTGAGACTTTGAGATATGTTGGATGATGTTGTGAGAGAAGGCTATGTTATAGTTGCCTCTACATCAATACGAAGGCTATTGGTGACGAGGGAGGGATTGAGTATTTACGTTGCACTATTCAGCTACACGAGGGCTTTTGGCAACACATACCTCGTATTGTTCAACTATGATCAAGTGACGAGGATTATACAGGAGCTGGCACTGCCTTCTCAGAACTTCCACACCACACCGACAGGAGAACGTTTGAGAGCCTCGACATATTTAACGTGAATCGACCCCCTCTGCACGGCGGGTCTTCAGCTGTACTAGGCATGGACTCATAAAGCGCCAGCCACGAGTCCGTTACTTCAACCATTAGACTATCACGGCCTCACTATTGATGACGGACCTCGGTCAAGTGATGAGGTTGACATCTGAGTAGGCACCTCACTCTTCAAATTTCCACACTATGCCAACGGAAGGACAGAGCCATGACAGATTTAACGTGCATCAGTCTCTTTATACTGTGGGTCTTGAGTGGCAATGATGCTCGAAATCATCACATGCTGACCACGACTTCGTGACCATGACCATTAGGATACCGTGGCGGTTTGATGATGGTATGAATCCTTTTAAGCAAAAAATAAAAAAAGGAAACCTCTTGTAATCTAATTATACGATTTTAAGCAGATAGATGGCGCTGTTTTAACAGCAATGTGATACATCTCAATTTCCAGTAGAGTTGAGGAGTACCTTGATGATTACGTTAGTGATGGGCCAGGAAGTTATTTATTGATATCTCACTCGGAAACTACACGAAGGTAGTTGTCGACTGACCTCGAAATATTTAACAGCGATAAAATGACTAGAGTACCCAAACTGGTTACCCACTCTCCAAACTTCCACATCGTGTTAACTTTTAACTTTGAGATTTAGCGTATCAGTCTTTGTACGCAGAGGGTCCCTAGTGACATCAGGAATCGAACCCACAACTCGAAGAAAATAACACAGGCCACGCAATTCTGTTTCAATAACAAATCACGGCCACTAGGTAATGCACAAGTACAAAGCGCGAATACGTGTGATTAGTTATTACATTCTACAATTCAGTTACAAATGTATTTGCTTTTACATTACTTCTGTATATTTTATGGTTCGAAAAGATTTTCACGTAGCGTTTATGAAAATAAAGCTTATTGTAAGAAAAAATGAAACAATGCTTTAAGTTTCCCGAATTTTTAGATTTCAGAAATGAAACACTAATAAGCTAGTTAGAGTATTTGAACAATTTAATAAGACAAGTATATTTATGGTAGCTTATGCGTGCTTTAGTTTAGAATATTGAAAATTTGTATGTAAAAAAAGGAATAACAGAAAAAAAAGTTAAAACATAAACTACGTGTTTGTCAAATATATGTCAAAACCAAATTAATATTTGTGATATGTAAAAATATGATATAGCAATTAAGCTCTGTTAAATTTAAACTGAAAAAGTTTATAAAATCTTATTACCAGAAAGATTATAAATATTACTATGAAATTTATATACTAAAACTACAGTGTTTCCGCCTTCTTTAGACAATAAGGTTAGCTTAGTACTCCTTCTTATTTTTGAAAAAGAATTTTTCAGTTTTTTAAAAGTTTACTTTCAAAAGTTGAATTCTATTTCACAGAAGAGAGACTCAGGAAATCCGAATTAATCGAATACCTTTAAAAAAAGTTTGTAATTTATTTCCCTTCTTTTCCTCTCATTTTGAGAAAGCGGAAATACTTATTTCTATATATAACACCACCTTTATTCTGCATTTAACTAACCATTACGTTACAGCCAATTTGTATTTATTACAAATAATTTTTTATAAAACTCGTCTGCTGTGAATTCAGATAAATTTTCCTTTTTTATAAATGGTGTTTTTTTAATGTATCGAACATTAATAACTTTGTCATTTAATTTTCAATTTTGCTTGCAAAGTTGCCGAAACATTGAAAGATTTTAATAGTTAAAATTTTGTTATTACTATTTTTCTGATGCATTTGTTTTTAAAAATAATAGAAAGAAGTAACATTTCTATCAAACCTTCTTTCAAGATTCCAATTCATAAACAGTTGAATTCTATTTCACAGAAGAGAAACTCAGGAAATCCCGAATTAATCGAATACCTTTATAAAAAAGTTTGTTAATTATTTCCTTCTTTTCCTCTCATGTTTGAGAAACGGAAATACTTATTGTCTATAGTATAATAACACACCTTTATTCTGCATTTAAACTAACCATTACGGTTACAGCAATTTGTATTTATTACAAATAATTTTTTATAAAACTCGTCTGCTGTGAATTCAGATAAATTTTCCTTTTTATAAATGGGCTTTTCTTAATAGGTATCGAACATTAAGTAACTATTGTCATTTAATTTCAAATTTTGCTTGCAAAGTTGCGAAACATTGAAAGATTTTAATAGTTAAAATTTTGTCATTACTTATTTTTCTGATGCAATGTTCGTTTTTAAAAATAATAGAAAGAATGTAAACATTTTCTATGGCATAAAACACTTCTTTCAAGATTCCAATTCATAACAGGCAAAGTTGGATTAGAGGAAAAGTTAAATAAAGACATGATATGTTAACTTTATAGAGCCAATGTTTTCTTAATTGAACAAACATTTTCGTATGAATTAAATTCTTGCTCTGCAGAATAAAAAAAATATTTAATTACATGAGATTTAATATATATTATTCCTTAAGTTGACTAACTATGTTCGAAACCATGATTTTGAAAAACGTATAAATAGAGAACCTTTTTATGATATTTAATGTAAGTTGAATTAGAATTGTACATATAAAACTGTTTAAAGAATATTATGTCAAGAAAAAGTAATTAAAATGCATTTTTTTTTGGCAAAAAAGTGAAGAATGAATGACATTTTAAAAATAATCTCCTTTTATGAAAAAGACTTTTACGACCATAATATTTTACCTATATATAGCTAGGGCTTCTTTTAAAAGTATTTAATTTATAAGTGGATTTATTCATGTTTTATTTTGCCAGAGTAGAGAAATTTTATCAAAAATATCCTCTATTATTTCAATTGATAGCAACTCTGGAAATAATGTGAAATTTTCCAACACTTTTGCATGATATAGACGTATCAATGCCATACATAGGCAAAATATAATATTAAAAGAAGTAAAAAGTGCTACACAAAAAACGAGACTAAGTGTGTAGCTTGAAAAAAGAGTGGAGTTGGCAACAACTGTTTTGGTGAAGTCATCCCTCATACCTCCTCTACCCATGTGGAGTGTTTCGTCTTAATCGATATCACCAGTTGGGAGTACTGCGTCATTGAGTAAACACATGCAACAGCATTTTGCCGGGAAAATGACGAATCAACATTTTCTTGTGAAACTTAAGAAATCAGACTCGAAAACATTTCAAATATTAACGGAGATTATGGAGATAAGATATTGTCTCATGCACATGTGTTTGAAAGGCTTAAGCAGTTTTCAGGAGAAAGGAACAGTGTGGAAGGTGATGAACGTGCTGGGCGCCAAGGTAAGCGATTGCAAACCAAAACATTGCCAAAATTCATGATATGAGCGGGTTTCCTCTTGCATCAGCGGTCAGACTGTTAATCAACACTACTACATGGAAGTACTAAAAAGACTTCATGAAAAAATTAGGGGAATAAATTAGAGTTTTAAAAAAAACTAAAAACACGCTTTTATACTGAATCGAACTAAAAAGTAAAAAAATAATTCTTAATATAAGAATAAAATGATTAACAAGAAAATTAATGTCATTGGGGAAAAAGCGGGGGGGGGGTGCTTTGTACTGCATTTTTACACTAACTCGGGATAGAAGTTATAGAAATTATAACAATAGATATATTTATAGAACACCCCACGCTTTTACCCCAATGACATTAATTTTCTCGTTCATCATTTTATTCTTTATATTAAGAATTATTTGTTTACATTTTAGTTCGATTCATTATAAAAGCGTGTTTTTTAGTTTTTTTTAAAACAATAATTTATTTTTAATTTTTTAGTTCGAACTACAATAAAAGCGTGTTTTTCAGTTTTTTAAACTATCATTTATTCATTGTTGAATTTATCCTTGAGTTTGATATTTGAAGCTGGCATTATACGTGCCTGTGGAATTAGTCTTGCTCTTTAATGGATATTAATTAACGGGTCTGAAGTGTATTTATTCTCTCCGTTTACGAGGCCTCGGATGAGTCCCGTATCGTTATATTTCAAAGATTTCGTCTCTATAGATACAGGTCAAACTAATAAAATTGTGTTAAGAAGAAATATTCGAATTAAAAAATTTTTTAGCGTACCATGTTTTTATAACAGACAAAAAAGTATAAAATTCCTCTTTTCATTTTTTCTCGTCTCCTTTTTTCACATTTTCATGCATTGTCATCCACTTCTGAGCCATGGTCCAAATTTCAAGTCTCTAGCTCCTCGGAAAGTCACGCAGTTTAAAATCAATTACAAAATTCCACCCGGACAGACATTAAAGTAAGCGAATTAATAAAAACATGGTAATATGAAGTGTCAATCGTTTTTCTCCTTTTAAGCGTGTTTATGTTAATTCGTATCATCACTTCTAAACGTATTGCTTTATAAAAATAAAAAATATTTAGCAGTTCGAACGCAAATTATTTTTTCCACATACACGAGCCTTTTTTTATTTTCATTTTCAGAAAAATGTTTATATTATGGTAAGAGATTGCTAACACACACCCACCCTCCACTTTCTCAGATTACAGAACACATTTTTTTGTTTTATTTCTATACATAGATTAGCTTTAAATTCAAAACACTCGCTTTAGGGTTACACCTTATTATTTTAGTCGCTAAATATCTGAAATTAGTCACCAAATCTGGAAATGATGTATGAAATTTGTCACCATATCTGAAAATGGTATATGGAACTAGTCGCCAAATTTAAAAATGATACATGCAATAAGTTGCCAAATTTGGAAGTGGTATATGGAATTGTCGCCAAATCTGATTATTCTTATTCCTGACGATCCTGAAAAGGACAAGGAAACAAAATTATGAAATTATTGTATTGTCATCGGTCCTTGACAAGAGTGCGAAATTTCGAATGAATCCGATCTTTTTAAGTGTGTAAAAATTGAGTTCTAAGATTCCGTTACATGCAAGTGAAACTTATAAAAGCGTGTTAAAAAAGGTCAGAGTTAAGGAGTGAGGGATTGCTGTTGCACCAAGACAATGCTTCTATGGCCCTATCTGTCAATCAATTTCTCACTAGCAAAACATTGCTATAACGGGACATCCTCTTTATTCACCTGATTTGGACCCTGCGACTTTTTTTTAATTTTCTACAGTAAAATCCTGCAGAAAAAGAACCCATTTTACCTCAGTAGTTGAGGTTCTGTCAAAAACGGAAAATTTCCTAAAGGGACTTCCAAGAAACTCGTTCCGGAACTGTTACCAGCAATGGCAACAGCGAATGCAGAAGAATGTATAAATGCTGCAAGGAACTACTTTGAAGGCGATACTGTCATGGAGAACGGATTCTGTAAACAGAATGATTTATTGGACCAGTCTCGTTTTTTGTGTGTCACACCTCGTTTTTTTTTTGTAAAAGGAGAATGTTTTGAAAGAGTATGTCATTCCTTCTTCATTTTTGCCTCCCCCCAATCCATTTAAATAATTTTTCCTTGTAAAAAAATTCGCGAAACAATTTTATATGCATATTCTAGTTCAACTGACACTAAATATAAGACAATTATCCATTTATATGCCTTTTCAAAATCCCGGTTAAGAATGTAGTCGTCTTAATTGTTTTATTCAGAGAGAATGCTAAGATGAAAAAATAAATAAGTGGGTAGTGATTCTACATACAAAGCAGAAAAAATACTTATTAATTATTACTTAAAATTGGTTATTTTTAATAATAATTTTTAAGATGTTTTATAAATAATACTCTTACTAATACTGCTAATAATTTTAGTTTAATATGTTAATTATAGATAACCAGTAACATTTATTTCTAAAAGCATTTTCCAAGGAATATTTATGCTATACAAGAGCTTTATACCACTGAAAGTCAAAGGGTTAAACACAAAGTCTGAGAACGAGACTAGTAACAAAACAATTCCAAGACGGAAAAACTCTAGGCATCATCCCATGCTATTCATCCTAGTTGTTGACAAGCTTCACGGAAAAACAAAACTCTCGTTCGAGATAGAATTTTGAACATAAGAATTATCTTTCTTTCCAGTGCTCCTACTGACGTTGTTTGTCTGTAGATTTCATGTAATGCGACTTCATTATTTCAGCACAGCGCAGCATGGCGTTGTGTTGCCAACGCGGGAAGCCTAAAAATGCAACGAGGAATAAAACATTATTTATTCTTCGGTCCTCGAGGGAAAATGTTGGGCCCTGTTTGCGATTCCTTTCGACACATGTGATCCAGAATGTCAATATTTGACATTTTTTTTTCTTATTCCATCATTCCACGAGATAGAAAGGGGAAAAAATCGTCTGCAAAAATTGTCCTCGTGCCACAGAATTAAATTCGGTCTTTTTTGCCTTCGAAATCCATTTTGGAAACGTGGAACTATTTTGCTTTCTTTTTCTCCTTCTTTGCGGATGTAGAAGAAAGTTAGAGGAATGGGAACAATATTTGCCGAGGAAAGAGAAGTAGAGACAGATTAAAGATGAAAAACGGTTTGATGATAAATGGGATTTGGTGTTCGCGAACGCTAGGAAAGTTGACAGATCATGCTTGCGCCATTTGATCGAATATAAGATTTACCTGTAACAGTCATGTTTAGGAGCTTACATAGGTGAAAACTTGTTTTCGATAACTGGGTAGTACAAGATATTCTGGTCATGATGTAGATAATATCTGCTATTCTGTTAAAAGGGTTATTTATTATTTTTTTAGAAAGTGTTTTGATTTCTCAGAGAAGCATTCATGAACTGAAAATAAAATACGTATAAGAAAAGATTATTCCTGTATTTAATGTTAGTGATATGTATTTAAATGAAATAATTAATGAGATTTAATTGGATGATTAAATTAATTCTACGACTTGAATCAATTTGGATTTTGCTTCTTTTAAATATTTTCTTTAAATACAAAATTTAAGATATTTTTCCTAATCATGTGCATTCTGCGATTCCGAATTAAAAAAAAATTAAGGCAATTAACATCAATGTGAGTTGGATACTTCATTCTAGTCCAAACATTTTGTAAGCCCTATGCGATACTTCACGGTGCAAAAGAATTAACAATGTTTTCAGTACTTATTTTTTTAAAAAACCCACCTTTGCATTAATATTCTTACATTCGTTGAAACTGAAAGTCGTACTGTTATTAAAGGCGTTCAGTGCCGGTTTAAGCTCATTTCGGGCACAGAAGATCGACGGGCCCCCTCCTCATTGGTGAATCGAAATTTATTATCTGAAAACTGGTAAGTTCAGCTTATCCGGGCTCTTCCGGGCGCCCCCCCCAAGCTCCCAGTGCATAAACCTGCACTGAAGGCATTCAAGGATTTATTGGAATCATGTTCTTTAAGAAGCTAAATATAAATACAATTCTTCACACAATTTAATTATCTACAAAAACATCTAAGCACCAAAAACCAAAGAGAAATACCACAGTCACAATTATGAAAAAAAAAAATTAAGTAAAATTACAAAAATCACCGAATAATAAGGTTTTATTTTTCTTGAAAAACTGTAGGAAAAATATGGTTTAGTATAAAAAATAAAGATATTATAAAAATATTGTTCTGCAGATTAAAAAAAAAACTATATTGCAAACTTTTAACTTATTTACAATAATTTGTATGTAAATGAAAATGAAAAAAGAAATTTTTTTTAAAATTAACTACTAAAAGAGGTATTAATTGTGAACATCACGTAGTTTGGAATCAAGTAACGTGACTTCGAGGGTTTATCTAATTTTCTAATGAAATTGAGAGAAAGAGAAGGGAAATAAAAAATTCAATATTGTTTTACAAATTTATCATCTATACTAACATATGAATTTAATTCTAATAAATGCAAGCTTATAATTTCGCTATCTATTTTTGTCATGAAAAAAATGAGGTCAAAAATAAATTTGCATTATTAAAAGAAAAGGAGACTATCGGTCAGAAAGCGACCGATAGTCTCCTTTTCTTTTTAAAATGAAGTTTATTTTGTTTAAACTGCCTGAAGCATCCTAACAATACATGTGATACTGAAGTAAATTGAACATAATTTTAATCCAATTTAATTTTATAATGTAATTTAATCTCCAAATTAGAAAGAAAAAGCATGTTAAAAATAAAAATAACCAGCTAAAAGAAAATAAATTAAATGCGTAAAAAGAGCAATTTATCTGTACTGGACGAAAAATCAGTTTTATCGGAGAAAGATAAGGTTGCAGATAAGATTTCTATATTGTTACCTTTTCTCAAAGCACTGTAGCAGTCGTGGCCGAGTGGTTAAGGCGATGGACTTGAAATCCATTGGGGTTTCCCCGCGTAGGTTCGAATCCTACCGGCTGCGATATTACTTTTTGAATAAACTTTCATTTTTAACTATATTTTACATATATATCGTAAAGAATATCAGATTAAATCTTTTTTAGTAAACAAAAACTAATATCGTTCGTGATTTCATTCGAAATTCCATAGCTATTTTTGTTCGAAAATCATCAACACAAAATAAATCATTTCCAAATAACAAAATACAGTATATTATACAATGCAGAAATCTGTTCAAACGTTCACATTTTATTTTGTAAATTATGCTATGAATACATGTATAGAGTCCCGTAGATGAGCTGAAGTTTATTTTTTTTTTGTTTAAAATCACGTGACTGGATTTTCTAAAGGTAACCATCACGACGAAATATCGAATTTGTCGGTTGCTATAACTAAATGTTTTTTACCCCCCACAATAGTTAGCTTAATGTTTAGAATAATGTATTGATGTATTTCGTTTTATTCACATTTTGTTCGCGAAAACTACAAAAGATTTGTCGGAATATTTTGTACCTAATACGATAGCTACAGAAATGCAAATGACTTAATAATAAATAAAAAATTAGGGTGTTTTAATAATTTTGACGAATTTCCCTCCCTTTTTGAGGCACTCGACTGGGTTAGGAATCATGGTTTTGAAAAAGCGTATAAATGAATAAATTTTTTGATATTTAATTAAATATACATACACATTATTATAAATTTGATATTTAATAAATATACATTATGTCAGTTTAATTAGAATATACATACAAAACTGATTTAAGAAGGGTATTACAATAAGAAATTATTTAAATGCCATTTTTTTGACAAAAAATGAAGATAAAATCACATTTTTTTCAAAACATTTTCCTTTTATGAAAAATACTTCTAAAATAATTCTTTGCCTACATATATAGTTAAAACTTTTCTATAGATCCCGAGTTAAGATTTTTGAAAAATTCACTTCATTCAAAATTCCTATTATATATATATATATAAGTTCACTCTCTTTATATATATTTATTTATATATATATATTTATCTTGTTCAAATTTTCAATCGTTTATAAAATACATTTTAAAACGCTCAATTGAACTGAAATTTTATATACACGATTATTTCGGATGACAATACGGTAATTTAATTATAATTTATGAAAAATTGCTTAAAACTAATTATTCAAAGAATTACAGATACAGCCACATTGGCATCATTTTTGGCGACTTAGCGACCACTTTGGCAACTCTTGTGTCAAAATTTTAAAACAATTTCCAACATTTTAAAGAGCTTATTTGAGCTCAAATTCTCTATGCATGATTGTTTGGGATGACAATACGACAATTTAATCCATTAATTAAATTTAATTAATTTTTGCTTTATAGGAGAGAAAAAAATAACATAAAATTTTTCTTTTTGACCCAAGTAGGAATTGACTGAATTTTTTTTTTTATATTATTTGTTTTCAGAGTTACGATCGATTAAAATAATAATCTTGTTTTATTGTAAAAATTTCTCTACTCCGATATAATACAATATATATACCTCAGACTTTTGTACACAGCCTGAACTAGGATTTTTGAAATATATAATTTAGAAGCATATATATATATATAAAACATGGAACAATATGATAATACTTCTAATTTTTTTTCTTATGTAAGACCTTCAATTGCATCTATATGTTAAATTGTATTGGTATGTTTTCCTGTTATGTATAAAATTTCTGTTGAACAGGGGAAGGTAGGATCCATAAAATATATTTAACCCTAATTTTGCTGGTCCTAATTCAGCAACAGCTTTAGAAATCATAACAGGTCTTCATTTTAGTCTATTGACTCTTTTGGCTTCTTACATTTTAAAGTTCTAATTCTGTTCCATGTTATACATACGCTTAGTTTAATTCTTCTATAATAGACTCTTCCATTATTTTTAAAGTGTGTTTCTTTAAATCTGGTTTGAATCTTCTAGCTTTGTTAGTGATATTATTTTGTATTATCAATTTTATTATGCCATGTATTTCTTTCATTTATGTTACTATATATATATATATATTATATATATATACAACAGAGGATAAAAATTTTAACAGTAAAACATCGATTATTATTTCAATTGATAGTAACTGAAAATATAAATTTATCAAATTCATTATTTGTGTTGATACATTTTATATTAAATTCATACGATTTTTTTCATTCTTGAGTACTTCTTTCCTCAAGCACAAACAAAAATATTCTTAAGAAAAATTCATTTTTAAATTTTCTCCAGAATTCACCTTGCAAAGATTTAAATATATGTTCTATGCCTTCTACTATATATAGTCTTAGTATTTGCATTAAAGTGTGAATTACTTTCGAAAAGCAACAGTTTTATTATAATAATTCTATTTATATAAAAAAAGCTCATTTATAATAAATACATTCTTTAAATTAAAGAAAAATTCTGTAATTGCATGTAGAGGGGAAGTGGTACTCGCCTTTCTCTCGACTCTCTTAATTTTTGCTTTGTAAACTGAATTAAGTTAAAAAAAAGGGATTGACTTATAAAACTTATTTTATGATAAAACAAGATATCAATCATTGGCATGACCAAGTAATTTCAGCGCGTTTTTCACATGTTGTATTTTACACTCATGTCCATAAATTAAGGATAATGAAGTTCAGGCAAAGAAAGAGACAGAAGCAAAACAAATTTGACTTATTTGTAAAGTCTATTTATTAAACAAAAGGTAAAGAGCAAAAAAGATGCTATATGTTTGACATAATTAATAAAAATAGCGATTTTTACTCCCTGGAGCAAATTTCAAAAAAAGAACCTATTTACAAAAAACAGTATAACATGGTTAGTATGATGGTTAATACGGAGTATGTCTCCCGGACGATGCAATACAGGCCTTACAACGCCTACGCATGCTGAGTATCAAATTATCAATCTGATCTTGAGGAATATTACACCACTCATCAAGCAATGCCCTCCAAAGTTCCAGTAGACAAGTGGGAGGGGGTTGACGGGCTGAAATTCGTCGGCCAAGCATATCCCACACAGGCTCTATTGGATTCAAGTCCGGTGAGTATGCTGGCCAATCCATACGGGTGATATCCTCCGATTGAAGGCATTCGTCTACAATGCTTGCTCGGTGAGGACGGGCGTTGTAATCCATAAACAGAAATTCAGTACCCATGGCGCCCCAAAATAAACGTACATGTTGTTCCAGAATGACATCCCGATAGATGTGGCCAGTCATCGTTACACTCTGAACATGCAGGTCAGTTCTGGAACCAAGAATAATTCTTCCCCATACGCGCCATCCTGCACCACCGTAACAGTGTCGTTTAATGGTGTTCTCTTGGTGGTAACGGGTACCTGGCGCTCTCCATATGAAAGTTCGGCGAGAATCAGACTGCAAGCTAAACGTGGACTCGTCGGAAAACATCACACAAGACCACTGTTCCGGTGTCCACAATGCATGCTCTCTACTCCAGGTTAATCGCAGGCGACAGAGAGTTTCGGTAAGGGGAACACATTTGACAGGCCTACGAGCATATAGACCAATGTGCCCTAAGCGTCTGTACACGGTCTGCCTTGAAACTGTCGTACCGGTAGCTGAAGAGAGCTGACGAGATAGGTCTGATGCTGTGCTTCGTCTGTTTCTTTTGGCAGTAACTGCCAAATACCGGTCCTCATTCGGCGTTGTAGTTCGGGGGTGACCAGTGCTGTAACATCTACTCACATTACCATCATCTTGGAATCGTTGCCAAAGCCTGGAGATGACACTCTGGGCGATTCCAAGTTCCTCGGATATTTCCAGCTGGGTACATCCACATTACAGTCGTCCGATAATTCTACCACGTAAAAAATCATTCAAATGCTTCCTTTGTGCCATAACTATGCGGTTATTGCACTGAAAGGCTTTTAAAGCGCTTGTGAACAATTTTACTTCTTTGTCACCATTCCTTATATACCCCTCTCTTACACTCTCGTCATTGTGACGTACTATCTGCGCCATCTGTTGGTTTCCTGTAATTTGCATATTCTTCTTCAAGATGTGTGTGATAATTCTATTGGAATTTTTATTTTAGAATTCAATTTCTGTGTGATTCTGAATTATTCTTAATTTATGGACATGAGTATACAATAATGCAACTAATGAACTTTTTACTAACAGAAAGTAATACTGTACCACTCCTCTAATAGTACTAGTTTTGAGCTGTAAAGAAAAAATTCTGTGGAAAATTCGGGGAAATTTTATGGAAAACTCAGAAAATTTTGTGGGAAAACTCGGGAAAATTGTGTAAACTCAATAAAATTTTGTGTAAACTCAATAAAATTTGGGATAAATTTGGTAAAATCCCGAGATATTCAGGAAAATCTTGTGAAAAATTCGGAAAATTCCATGGAAACTCGGGAAAATTTGAAATATTTTATGGAAATTTGGTGCGATTTTGTTGAAAACTAGGTAAATTTGAGAAAATTTTGTTATAAACTAGCGAAATTGAGGAAAATTTGCAGAAAAATTCGGGAAAACTATGGGAAAATTTAAATATGATTCGGCTCATCTAGGGCACAAATGCGACCAAATGCCGAAAACCCGAGGTCAAGTGGTTGCTTATTGGTTGAGAAAAAGGTACGACAAAATATGGAACGAACACGATGACTAAGACGAAATTTGCGTCCTAATAGCGCTTTTGTTCCACTACGTGAAAAAAGCGCTGAAAAACAGCCCTTGAAGTTAATGTTGAAAAAATCTAGGAAAATAATATTTTGAACTTTTTGTTATTTTTTCAACTTTTCTTCTTTTTGTTTATTTTTATTCGAATGAACAAAAATAATTTCTACATTTGTTCTGAAAACCATATCCATTATTATTTTATAAAGAATTAATTATTGGAGTTAAAGTAATACATTTTTTTTACCATATACGCGTCACACACATACACTTATACATATATTAAGATAATGTTTAAATATAATGAATTTTTCAATTTTAACTCCATTTATAAGTTTAACCTAATTAAATTATATAACAAAGTCCAACCTCCTTTAAAACATCATTTTTTTTGTTTCTGTAGCCTTATTATATAACACTAAATATCTCCCTTTCCAAGCTAAAAAGTAAAAGCTAGAAATTTATCTAACGTTAAAGTTAATTAGGGTATTTTGCATCACAATGAAAGCGTAAAATAAGTAAAGAACCACAAAATTTCCATATTGATTAAAACAGAGAGAAGGGAAAAAATCTCTAAGCAAAACATTTATATGAGCCCAACAACGCAATAAAGGGACAGAGAGGTGAGAAAAAAATAGTGTCCAATTATCTTATCATTATAGTTTGCCCATTACTGAGCAAAATAACTGTTCCCTGCGTGTGAAAAACATGGACTAAAACTAATCCTAAATAATACTTAAAAGTCGAAAAGGGTCTTCTGTCAACTGATGTTCCTTAAATAATGTGATATTCGAGCCTTTTTTTCTATGGCTTTGTTCTGGGAGAAAATAAACAGAACGCTTGGTGAAGTAATGATTGTATTTCTGCGCAAGCTCAAAGTTACGGAAATTTCGAATCTGAGAGAGAGTAGTTAGGATTCGATATCTAATTCGTTAATGTTTTGTATTTTTTTTATGTTTTTTCGAAAAAGAGGAGCATATTTTGAGGAATTATTTGAACACCTCGCTCCCTATTACTAAATTTATATTAAATTTCAGTTAAAATGAATTTAATGACTCGAAAGAATTGCGAGAGAAAAAAGCAATACGTTGATTACTTAAAGATACAAACTATAAGGCAATCTGTATACAGTTGACTCTCGCTGATTCAAAACTTCGATAATGCGAACCTCTCTCTAATTCAAAGTATATGCGTAAATGCTCAGCCCCTAGAAAAACTCTTGATTTTTCGAACTGAAACAATACGTTTTGTACACTCAATGTTTCAAAGTAAAATCTGAGGCTGGCCAGATTACAACACTTGATATACTAATTCGAAGTTTTCTAAAAAACTCTCGACAATTCGAACACTCACTATAGCCCTGTTGGAGCTGGCGTGAGTGAGTGAATATTAACGTCGCACTGTTCAGCTATACGAGAGCTTTTAGCGACGAACAGCGCAATTTTGAACCATGGTCATGTGACGTGGACGACACCTGAGCTGACATCCCCTCTCCTAATTACCACATCACACCAACGGGATGTGGTTTAACGTGCATCGCTCCCTTACACAGCGGGTCTCCAGTGGTACTCCTGACATGCTAGCCATGATCCGATACATTGACCACTTGGTTACCGCGGCCATCTGTTGGAGCTTACAAGTATTGTTGTATTGTTTCTGCGGGGCTCCCCTGTAACGTAGCCCCTTTGATAACCATCTGTCTGCCGTCTGTTCTTTGTGTTTCCCGGTTCCTTAGGCAAGAATATACTTTTATTGCCTTCCTTCTTCAAGTGGACAATAGAGCTGCCGAACCTATTGTCTGCCGCCCCTAAATTTCGTTTAACACGTGGCTTTGCTACATATGTGTTCAGAAAGGATCATATTCTATTGTGAAGAAGACATGCGTAAGATTGTGTATTTTGCATCGGAGTGACAGGACTATTTATGACTCCTCTGTGAGACTTATAACATGTGGTACCAAAAAGGGCAGTGGCCGGATTGGACCCTGCCTTGAAGAACCAATGGTATTGGGGACAGTGTCTGAGGGAGCCGAGTGCGAAACGATAAAACAAAAGGCCATAAAACAAATAAAAAAGATACCAGATTTTTTTCTTAAAAAAAGATATTAATTATGTACAGGAAACATTATTTTAATGATTATTTTTAATACATAAACGCGTATTCTTTTAATACAGGACTTTTAACTTCTGTATATATATTATGTACTTTTTTTAAAAAAAATTTTAAAATAATTTTATACATATGTACACACAATTGTTGTTTTATTATATAGCTTCATTTAAAAGTGTTAGAAAAAATTTCTCTTAGTGTATTTTGGGATTTTTTTCCTACCCTCTTGATAATTCGAAGTTTTTCATTGGTCCCTCCAACTTCGAATTATCGAGAGTCGACTGTATAAGGGTTGCCCAAATAAAGAGTGGACAAATGCGATGGCGTCAGAATGAGTGCTATAC
The DNA here is from genome assembly GCA_019973975.1 of Trichonephila clavata. Taxonomy (NCBI): domain Eukaryota; kingdom Metazoa; phylum Arthropoda; class Arachnida; order Araneae; family Nephilidae; genus Trichonephila; species Trichonephila clavata. The sequence goes on from BMAO01029111.1 coordinate 53,216, forward strand.
CAAACATATAAACGAAGGCTGATAGAAGTGTACATCGCATATAATGTTTAAGGCTTTCTTCCGCAAATGCATGTGGGCCTAAACTAAACGCGAGGCACATTTTCAGACAAAAAAAAAATGCCTCAATTTTCAAACAAACTTACTACATTATAATTCCCACGTCTGTGTTTTTAAAATTTCAAATTATTCCATCAATACTTATGTTTTAAAATTAGCACGTAAAGGTATAACTCATTTAACATTGCGGTATAGGACCACGCTTCTCAAACTGTGGGTGTCCTCCTCCTAGGGGGTTGGGATAACCCCAGGAGGGGGGGGGGGGCGCGAGCATCTAGACAATTCGAAAACAAAAGATTATTTTTTTAAAAAAATATTAATTAATCGAAACTAAACTACAAAAAAACACCAACATTTACACTGATATAATACACTACACGTGTGTGTTGGGCGCCAAATTATAAGGGGTGTGACCCAATGTAATAGACACGCGGGGAATAGGTTCTTAACTAAGTCCACTAGTTAATTAAAATACGTTTATTATAGACAAAACGAACATTTAAGTACATAACTAGAGAACTAACATTTAGATTACAATTGAAAGGGATCGGAGTGCATGCTCGTACGTCCTTACAATTCGGAAGCTTGGCCATCACTGAAGATTGTTCAACCCGGTATAGAAAGCGTAAAGTCTTTCTACTGTTAATAAGAGAGAAGTCTAAGAAAAGGGCGGTTATACACTTATAAATGTATCAGGACTGCACAGTGTATTTTATAACTAATTTAACAATACTAAGTTAAGGACAAGTTTTACAATTACCAGTGACCTCACGGACTTGGCATATGTAAAATTATATGCAAAAAGTAACACTTTTCTTCATAATTTGTACGGTTTATAATTAATCCCTTAACTGCCGATTAAAAGTACGTGATTCGCTCCCCAATGCCACCGTTTTGCATGTTTGCACGTGTATGAGGTGTATTGGAGGAGGAGAAATGGGATGAATAAACAAATTTTCTGAAATAAGTGAATCCTTCGCAAACACTGTCAAGGTCATTTTATTGCATTTCAAAGCCTTCGGAATAATTTTATAGATAACAATGAACAGAAAAAAAAATCGTATTTCGGAAAGACGTATATATACGTCTGGGACAATTAACGCTCGGGCTGAGCGAGACGTTTATATACGCCGGTGGCACTTAAAAGGTTAAATTCTTATTGTAGCTTTAGCGTCTAAATATCGTATTATAGAATTCAAAACATTGTTTTTGTGTGGAGGGCGGGTGATGAAAATTATGATTGAATATTGGGTCAAAAGTATTGAAAGTTTGAGAAGCACTGGTATAGGAGAAAATGCGCGAAAATCCTTTTATTCCACAAAAAATGGATCAACTGAGTTAAAAAATTAGAAGTATAATAAATATGCTGCCTTCTTTAGGATAGTGAAGCCAGAATATAACTTTAAAAAGTTTTAGTTATTTTATATTTGAAAGGATATTCTAAATTCGACCCCTATTCTTTAACATTAGCCGAGGACAGCCTTAATAGTGAAGCCTGTTAATGGTAGAAGATATTAATCGAAAGCAAAGTCGTGCCATAAGAGGATACGCCCAGATCAAAACAACGTGCGGTAGTACGGTTCCTGATTGTAGGAGGGGAGTTTAATGCGGACATCAATCGATGAATATTGGCAGTCCTGTTTAGGTCGAACGTCTTGGAACAGTTGGTGTAAGAGCTTTCGAGAAGGGCATGCTCTCTATGGCATTGTTCGCCCACACGTCTCCCGTGATACCAAAACAACTTTATAAAAATCTACTGGGAAATGTTAGAACACCCTCCGTACAGTCCTAATTTGTCACCTTTTCACTTATAGACTTTAAGGCTATTTAAGAGAGTATTACTTTTCTATTTAGATGATGACGTGAAGGAAGCTGGGCAGGTCTTTCTCAAGAAACAATCACGTTCTTACTAAAGTGAAGTCATAAACCTGCTGCCAAAACGAAGGGACTTGTGTCCCGACCCGTACGATGATTTCTTTTGATTTCCAATAAAATCATTTACATTTTTTATCTGGGCAACCCCTATATGTAAAGAAGAAAAGTCAATCATTCATCACGATATCTCCGGAGTTGTTCGATCTACAGATGTGAAGTTTGGCAGACTTATTTTATTGCCAAGTAGAGATCCTCAGAGAACGGGCTTTGCAAAAATCAGCCTCCATGTGGGGTGAGGGCTGAGGGTTGACATAAGTAAATATTCTATTTGAACTATAAGATCTAAAGACTTGAAATTAAACGTATGTTTCTTTTGTTGAGTAGAGATCTGATAAAAATGGGTTTTGAGGAAATCAACTACTAGGGAGGGATCAACAGAGTTGTTATAAGTAAAAAATATGATTCTTCAAACATTAAAGTTACAAAATGGTAATTTGGCAAACATGTTCTTTTTGTTCAATAAAGATCCACTTACGGGTTTTGAGGATGTAATGACTTTGCCTGCGCTCCTAAAGGTGTGGGAGGATTGGAAGGAAGATTGGCCATATTTCAAGAAACTATCCAATTTATTCACAATATTAACCACAACTCAAATGCAATCGATCAATACTAAGAGATGCACCGAATTAATCACTATGCAGACAATTAACCAAGTACTAGAGATATGATAATACTAAATACACTTACTCAAGGTAATAGATCTGACTGTTTAGCTATTGAATCTGGATTCAATCTCCAGTGACAATTCGTCACCTTAAGTAATTCAATTATCAAATATTAAATATCCGCGATTCACATTCAATTGGATTAATCACTGCAACCCTAGTAATCTATCCTATATCTCTTTTTCTAACCTAAAAACTTAGACTCTATACAGTAGCCTTAATTTGCATAATCACGCCTTCTTTTTCGAAGAAGAGTTTTATAATAAAATAATTTTTAAAGATCAAAAATTCCCCCAAGAGGGTTATCAGTATAAGGTGCGCGGATGGAACTGTCACAAGGAAATCGACCCCAAGGAGGTTGTAAAAGTGAATATATAAATACAAACAAATCCCGTTTTTATTGTAAAACACTTTTCCAAACTTGAAAGCTTGGAAAAGTCCATCTTCCCATGAGTAAAAGAGATCTGTTAAGAAAGAGTTTTGTGGTAAAACGACTTCCAAGGTGGGAGGAGGGGTTGTGGAGGCGTTAGATACAAAAATACTCGTCATAAGATAAATTTACAGATTTGAAATTAACAAAGTATGAACTTGAATTTCATTTAACCCTAAATTACTAAACATTCGTCAAGTAAACTACTCCCACCAACAAACAAAGAATTTGGGCTTTCTGTCCAACTACAAACATGAAGAACGACAAAGTACGTATGCCACAAGACTTTTTGTGGGTAGCACACTCTTGATATTTGTCAAGAAAGCAAATGCTTAATTTCACCCCTTAAAAATTGAAATATTATAATTTTAAGATACACTAATTTGTTTCAAATAAATAAAGGAAGTCTAAAAATATACTTGTTTTTAATACGTAGTGTATGAGTCGTAATCTTAGTTACAGAGATACACTGATTTAAGTTCAATTATCCAGTGTTGGCGCCAGTTGGCGAGAATTATTTTGTATAGGTTTATCTCCGAGCCAACTATTTCAACCCTTTTTGTGCCGAGTTCGAAAAGTATAGCGATCCCATAGGGTTGGGATCCGTTTTGCTTATTAAAATGTTTTTAAAATTTACAGAGTCTGCTCAATTATTTTAGTCAGCAACCAGCAAAGGAAGCATTTCAAAATGACCGAGATTTCTGTAATTAAAACATTGCTTTAATTTATTTCCTCTTTTCATTTCTGAAATCAAGTGAAAGTAGCTTTCAACTTTGAAACATTTTTTTATATCATAAATACAAGATTAAATGAAAATAATGCAACTATACAGAATGCGTTAAAGAATACTTTTTGTAAAATGTTGAGCATATTTCCTTCCCAAAAAATATTTGTTTTCCCTTTCGTCACAAAAATACGAATTACTTTTCCGTAAAAATGTTTCCAGTTATGAAAAGTTTTGTTTCTTTGGTGGTTACAAATTGCGCTTCTAGAGGAAAAATTATTGCTCAGGTTTTCATTTCACTTTTATTCAATAAATGTATATGGAAATTAATTCTAAATTATATTCATTTCTCTGTTCCATCTATTTCTAAACTACCTTACACGATCTGGTAGCAAAATTTATTCATCTTTTTTTCCCCTTCCTAAACTTGTTTGTATTGAAATTTGCTTATTGTAGAAATTTGCCTGAAAACTTTCCGGCCGCGTGGATAAGTTCCCAGACTTCTAAACCTTTTTATTGTATAAAAATTATAAAAATTCCTGTTTTCTTATACTTCTCGCTTCAAACTTCCCTAAACGTTAATTTTCTTTCAAACTCGGACGAGAGAAAAAAAAAGCTGTGCAATTTTGATAAGTTTAGCAATCAGGAGACATGCGCAGTGATCCATCTTTTCCTTCCCCCATCCACTCATCTCCAAAGTGTAAAATTTTGCAAATTAGGACAGAGCAAAAAAGAAATAAATAAACAACCGAAAAAAGAAAACAAAATGGCGTCGAAGAAGATGACGGCGCACGGAAGCCTTCTCGCCGGAAGTAAAAAACTTTTACTTGCGGTGGCAAGAGTTCATCACTCATACGCGAGAGGATCGGTGTCAAGAGTAAAGTTGAAAATCCACCTTCACCATAAACAGAGATAAGAACCTTCTCGACACGAGGATTACCTCAGGCTGTTTTATGAGTGAGAAGGAATCTCTTTTAGACAACGCTAACAAATAAAAGAAAGAAGAAAATGTGAATAAATTTGGAGAGTAGTTTTAAACTTTTCATGTGATAACTTTAGAAGGGAAAAAAGTGGCAACTGTAACGAGGGCAGATTACGGGTATTTACATTCTATAAAAACGCCATTGTGTGTGCTGATAGATTTCTCCGGCTTTACTCGCAGTGACATCAACAAAGACTTGGTGGAATTTTGGAATCTGCGGGTGTGAACATAAATTGTATTTTAATTAGTGTTCAGATGTAACGATTTTTAAAATGCACCTGAGTCCCTATTTGACAAAGTGTTTCGTTTTGTTATCAATGAGAATCCCATAAAGTTAAAATGTTTCTTCAAGCTTGAATATTGTATTTACATGAATAAGAATAGTATGAATGTGTAAGTTCTATGAACGTCAAACTATAAATCAACCATCGTTATTTTGAACCGTGGCCAAGTAACGAGGGCGGCACCTGAGCTAGTATCCCCTCTTCTAACTTCCACGTTACGCCAAAGGGTGGACTTTGAACCTTGACAGATTTAAGGTAAGCCCTGCTACATGGCGAGTGGTCAGGGGCACTAGGGCTTGAACTCATGACATGCCGGCCACGAGTCTGATCGTCACCATTAGACTACCACAGAAACAAAAGAAATACACATTTTTCTCTTCCTGTGGTAAAACACTTAAAATTCAAATTGAAAAACTGAGTATATACTTTCTCTCAGTTGTTCAACAGTGCAAGAGGGCCAATTCCTACTACAGTTTTCATAACCTTGGGCACCAAGGTGCATGAGCAGATGTTCCGGTGATCAGTCTGCCTCGAAACTCCCAGAGTTTAGTTCCCAAGTAAGCTTCGGCCGCGGTAACCAAGGGGTATTGGATAGTGGCTGGTGAGTCATGAGTTCTAGCCCAGTACCATTGAAGACCCGCTGGGTAGGCGAGCGATGGTGTGGTAGTTAGGAGAGAGGAGTGCCAGATCAGGTGTCTTCTTCGTCACTTGACCATGATTCAAAATTACGTGGTCCGTCACCAAAAGCCCTCGTGTAGCTGAACAGTGTAACGTTAATATTCATTCACTCACCCAAGTAAGCTTAGTACTCATTCATCGACTCACTTGAAGGGATGAAAGGCTCTGTTGACCTTGCCAAGGCCGGGATTTGAACCCCGGACTAGTGGCATAACAGCACGATCTCCTACCACTCAGATGCTGGCTTTGAGTTTACACTGCAGGAGCAAATAAAAAAAAAATAAAAATCACTGCAGTTTAGATGATAAGACAAAAACCACTCACAAGCATTTCTGTAGTTCTTTATTGCATTTTCTATAAACCTATTAGGAAATTTTATTTATAGAAATTTAACTTTGTTTATCCATTGAACTGAACTCAGTGGCGCAACAGCCCATGAGAGCATATGCATATCTCAGTTTATGTTACTTTAGGCGCTGAGATGCATGTGTACATGTTTCGGTCAAATGGTCAGTCTTATGTGAGACCTCCAGTGTTCAGTTCCCAAGCAAGGTTGCTCATTTATCGAACCACTGAAAAGATGAATGGGTCGACCTTGACAAGCCCGGGATTTGAACTCCGGACTTGTGGCGTGGAAGCGCGATACACTACCATTCAGTGACCGGGCTTCTATTTATACATCGCTTTTACATTAAATAAACGGGCCGTGGGTATCCTAGTGGTTAGAGCATCGGACGCCAGACCGGGAGGCCTTGGTTCGATTCGCGATGTCACCAAATACCCTCAAAGTACACAAGGAGCACGTGCTCGTTAAATCAGTGGATCCAAAAGTCTTGTGGGCGGTCGTAGAAGCAACCATGGGTGTAGGGAGCTGGAGAATATTTCCCTCCCCTACAGTTCCATGCCTAAATTGTGGAGGTGGAGATAGGTGGTGCAGCAATCTCTCATGTAGAACCAAGCTAAATCTTACTGTCACCTGACGGTACTCAAAGCTAGAGACGTGTTCACCTAGCCCCTTGCCACGATGAATTTCGTGGGCCTCGATCTGACACAGTCAGACAGGTGGCATTAGAAACAACAGAAACATAAAATAAACAACATATGTGAGCAAGTGGGTTTTATGCCCTTTAATAATAGAAATTTTGTTAATTGATAAATTTTCTTTTCAATTATTCTTTCAGCATCAGTGATCTACTATGTCAACCGCGAAAATTTTATTGTAATGACACAATCAAAGGCGAGGACAAAAACTGACCTCGCACCCCACTCTCCAAATTTCCTCACCCCGCTAACGTGAAGTGCTTGAGCCTCGACGGATTTTATGTGTATCTGACTCTCTACACGGCGGATCTTCAGTGAAAACAAGACTCGAACCCCCACCCTAACAGATTCAACTCCACGTCCACGAGTTCACGACCATGATTCCTAGGCTATCGCAACCGCAAAAACTTGGTAGAGTCATTTTACTCCGCTTACATCCTCTTTTGCTTGAATCTTTATTGTATTACTGTGATTGTATTAGCAAAAGGAAAAATAATTTAAACTTTAAATTAAAATTTAATTTCAGGCATAGTGTTTCTGAAAGAAGAGTTGATGTGTGATATATTTTTTAATTAATCACAGAAAAATGATCCTTAAGACGATGAGAATATTTGGAACATCTTTTCTCAGAAATAGAATCTAATAAGTATACAGAATGCAACTTATACACTTTATATAACATAGAACATGTAACTTTTTAAAAAGATATATATATTCCGCATTTACTCGAATCTAAGCTATCATTGATTCTAGACCGCACCCCAAATTCTCCAAATGCTTTTTCTGAAAAACGTTGTCAAAGATTCTAAGCCGTACCCACAATTCTATACACGTTTTTGAGAAAAAATAAAAAATTGTATAAGGTTCATCCATATACGATACTTTAGAAATTAAAAGAAAGATTTTTAATGAGAAATAATAAGAAGTTAATAAGTCATTTATTTACCAGCATTAAAAACTTTCAAATACATACATGAACCTATAATTACTCTGCGTCAGTATTCTGTTTCGAAAATGACATGGCGCTCCCATTGTCACAGCTGACTTGGGAGATGTCGCGGTGTCATCGTTTTACCACATGGTGTCATCATTTTATTATTCAACATTTTTTTTTAAAAAAAAAGAAAGAATATAAAAGAATTATTAATATCTGTTGAATATTTACAAGCAAATATCATATTTTGCGTATGCCATCGACGTATATTTGTTTCATCCGTGTCAAATTTTCAGTGGCCGTTGCCCTATTTCTGTTTTTTTTTTATGTATATAAATTTGCCTCCCTTTTCATATTTGCGTCATAGTGAACTCGTCATGATGCTATTACCGACATCTTTAATCCTTAGGTGATTAAAAGAAAGCGTACAAAAAAAAAATTAAATGATTTTTACAGTAGTCGTATATGATGTGTAACATCTGACATGTTCTCGTCGTAAATTCGTAAAACTAAAATCCTGAAAAAAATGAATCGGGTACGATTATAAATAATTTTCTATCGAATAATTATATCTTTAATGAAAATTTTATTTAAACACAAGGAGTAATACATTTTTTTTAAAAAATATAATTATTCTTGTTCAATTTGGGGAAGAGCGGAGACACAGCAGACTTATGATAACTAAAATATGACACATATGCACATATACTTGTGATTTCAAAGTGTTTAAAAAACGTTGAAAAACAGCGTCAATAACAGTACCACAGTTAGTTGTCGAAACATTTCGATTTGTGTTTATTTCGAGCTTATCATTCAAAAACGATATGAGTGGCTGAGCTTCTGGCAAACTGAAGTTAACGTAAATATCACCACTCAAAATCATAGGAAGCGAGTGATAGGTTTTTTTTTAAAAGAGCAGAACTATCTTCGGTACATGGTAAAAGTACAAAATGCAGGAAATCTGTAATATATTGAACCGTTTGATTCGGATAAATGTATACGACAGCCAAAATCACTGTTCTCAAATTTCATACACAACTAGCCCTGAGACTTTGACACTTGAGCGTAAGAATCGCAAGTTTATCCTGGAGGAAGTCTAATAAGACTTGCTAGTATATGTGGGTCAAGGAAATGAAACCGAGTTTTTTGAATTCGAATCTTTTGAAATGCTAAATTTAACAATATAAAAAAGGCTGGCAGCTTGATGACTTCTAGATTTGGACCCCGATACGAGGGTAGCGATGAGAGACCACGAAGCGCGCTGATTGATTAAATCAAATAATGCGCGCTTCCCTGACTTCCTATTACACATTTCCGTCCATTTTTACGAAATCACTCCTACTAATATCCAGCAACCGAGAGGAAAGGATGTTACGCATAAAAAAATTCCTAAATACGAGCAGACAACGATGTTTAGGATAGACTGAATACCGGAGAACAACTGCGGAATAGGATAAATTTCGACATGTGGCTAGTATCGTTGTTTACATTTTTCCTTTTGAAACGAGTGGAAATCCAATTTCCCTTTCTCAACAAATGCTTTGCCTTCGATTATATAAGCCACATACGGTTTTCAGTAACTTTAACACTGGAAAAATAGTGCGGCTTAGATTCGAGCAAATACGGAAGATAATATTTTACATAACTTCAATGCATCTTCGAATTATATAGATTTAAAATTAAACTAAGAGAGCAAAATTCTTTACGAGAATCCGCGAAGTTTGTTATTTGTATATTAAGTTCATACAAAAAGTTACTCAAAAGTTCAAGAGCAGATGCTATACAAAACTGCAGAAAAATAATTTTAATAGTATGCAGTTGACAAATGACTTTTAAATCTATTTTTGAATTTAATATTCACGAAATATTTACTCAAATTATTCTATTTTTGTAGAATAGTTTCTTCTTTTTTTTTTCAAATATATTTCCTGGTTTAGATAGAGTTCCAACTTAGACAGAAATACTAATATAATTACACTGCTAATAAATTAGTTCAACTAAAATAATATTACATTTAACAGTTAAAATATTTCCCGATGAGTAAAATAAAGATTCCATTATTAATTATTTATCCAAATTATAAAAATGCCAAGCAAAATAAATTTTAAATGTGATCGGCAAAAACCCAACGAACGAGTTAAGAATTATCCAAATATTTTGCAAGAAACTTAAATACTATAAACATTAATTTTATGTGACACGATCATACAGAATTTACTAAGAGTATTTATTAAAACATTTGAGTAAAGTCGACATGTTGTTAATAGCATTTCAACGAAGCTGAATATTTTACTATTATGAGAGACAGAGATTCTAATTCATAGAGCTGAAATAACTCAAAATCATTTTTCTGATTTATTATTTGAGGATATGTAACTCAGTTTACCTGATTAATATTGATATTAGGCATTGATCTTTATTATCTCTGAAGTAAACGAGAAATTTGTGCCAACATAATATTTATTTTCGTTTCCAGTATTGCAGAAGCCAAGTCTTACGTCGTTTTCGATTTATTCGTACGGTTATTGAATCTATGAATAATAAAAGATAGAAATATAATTGAGTTGTATGTTGAAAACACTGCAAAAATATTTTTTTAGACGCATACTAATTAAAATTCTTTTAATTTTAATTTTTTCAACGCTGAGTAGAAGGAAAATTTTATTTAAAAAAAATTAAAACAAATTTTGGCAAACGACTTTTATACCACATTTTTCTTCTCTTGAAACAAACTGCAAATTTATTCCGGTCCCTTTGGAATATTTTTCCGTTAAATTAAATGAAATAAATTTAAATTATTACATTTCAATTCTCTATGATATAATTATAGTGTTTTTTTTAACATTTTCCAGAATCACATTACGGAATAATGCCGATTTAACGAAAAACTTTTTTTACTATAGTAAGTAAAACAAAAGGCCTATTTAACGTCATAAAATAACTCACAAAATTCCATTTCACATTATTTTAGATTTTATTCATTCCATACAAATTTAAAGGGTTTAAAAGTAGCAAAAATCTATAAATTTTATGCATCTACAGAATCCTTCATAATACCTAAATTAAATAACAATGGATTCTTCTATAAATATCGAAGATCTGAAAACCAGACGATTTTTTTAAAAGAATGAATTGTCGGTAAAAAATATAATGGGGTCGATTCATCACTAGAGGGCGCTGCGATCGTGGCTATCATCACGTGATTAACAACGTGCGATCATGTAAACAAATAACAGTTGATCGTATATCACTTGTTGTTGCGCGCTAACTTTCGAATTTGCAAACATTATTATTTTATATTCTTTTTAGTCCTTCAAAATAGTTTTAATATATTTTTTACTCTTTTAATTTTTGTATTGTGACCAAATATATATATATATATATATATAGTTTTAGTTTATAGTATTAGATTTAAGTTTAGTTTATACTTCTATCCTTTGGCTTCGAATTTTTGTATACTTTTAGGTTTAATAATTATTTTTTATTATTGCCAGCCATATTGTGATTAAAAAATTATGCAACGCTCTTTTGAACAAATTGCTTCTTGAAATTGGATAAATCTACTAATATCGCGAATCATCATGTAAGCGAGTTTTTCCGAGAAAAATTCGTGCAGTCTAAATAGGGAGTGGCTCGCCAAAACAGAAGATTGTTGTGTCTTCTGTCAGGAAGAGCGATTAGTTAATACTTCGGCTGTTGAATAGGACCAAAGACTGTTAATCAACTTATTATGATGATTGGATAATAAGAGATTCCATGTGAATGTATAACCGTTACCTGAATACATTGCCTATTTGTATTTCTAGACACTGTTAGTTGTGTCTGAGTGCTGTGAAGACCTCTTGGGATTTTGTGAATTCTAGCGTTGTGGCGTTTCTTAGGATTGTTTTAAGTTTTCATTGCTCCTAACCTTTCTTTGTAAGCGCAGGTATTTATTTCTTACCGAATTTGTGACATTGATTATATTTTTTTACATAGAAACTTCTTGTAATTACAAAAAAGCTTGTGAATTTAACTGTTATTTTCTAATATTCATATAAAGTTTCCTTTTTGCTGCTCTTGAAAATTCATTTCAGTATTATTATTAGGACATCAAAGTTTTTAATGTTAATAATTCTTTTATTTTTTAAAATTGTAAGGAAATATTTGTTTGCTTTACATCAATTAGACAATTTATATGCAATTCAATAACTCATAAGAAATAATTTGTAATAAAGAATAATCCAATAAAATTTAATCATTATGCCTAAGAATTATGTATTAACATGATTCTTTTCTTTAACTTAATAGTATAAGAGTATTTTCTTTTTTAAACTTTGAAGACAGTCTAAAGGGAAATTTCTAAAAGAAATTTCAAACCTTCTTAAATGATAATTACTAAGTAAAGTCAGACAATCAAAAGCTGGCAAATGTGTTATTTCATTATAGATTCATCATATATTTCGAAAAATCTTACTATGTCTTGGGAATTTTTATAGAACAGTTGTTTAAAAAATTAATATACAATAACAATGTTTCAATTTATATATCCATATTAATGCAAATAAAGATTGAAACTGACAAAAAAATACTCTTTTGGAATACATCTTAGTAAAAAATACTCTTCATAAATGCATAATGAAGCAATGTCACTGATAGTCTTTCAAAAGAATATGAAAATGCATTTTTTAAATTGCAATGAATTTCTTAGTTAAAAATATAAAATTTTCACATGCTTCACTTGTATAAAATCATGTAATATTAAAATTAAATGTTGATAAATGATGCAAGTTAAATAATTTAATTACTAATTTAAACTAGCCAACAAAAATTTTGTATGCTCCAAAATGTTAAAAATTTTCATGAAAATAATTTAGCATGTTTTAAACAATTTCTAAAATTAATCCCATATTTTAGTATGATTCGTTTTTTTTTTCATGGGGACAATGATTTATAAAAAAAAAAATTCAAACATTTGTAGGTGATAATTATTAAGACTATCAAAGTGCTAAATGTTATTATTTTACAACATATCTTTAAAGGCTTCATAATGGATTGGAACAAATCATACTATTTTAAGGCCACACAATGCGCTAAACATTTCAAAAAACAATTTTGACATTTTCTTATGGCCCATATCATTGAGAAGCTTGCCACTAAATTTTAGATTCGATAATAAATTAGTTTTAAAGATATTTGAAGAGCTTAGGTTTTGGTTTCAGTTTCATTTTAAAGCAGTTTTCCACTCTTAAATTGAATTAAAAATATTTTTGAGCCCAATCAACTCTTGCAGTGTGAAATGGTTAATTATTTCAGTTCTCATTACTAAAAGCATTTCTGCTTGATAATGTTTTGAGTTCTCATAGTTATTTAATTAAGATTATTTTCAAGGCTAATTTTTGTTTTAAAAAATAGTTTATATAACTTGGAAGCTTTATCATTAAATTTTTTTTCTTTTTGGCCCAAACATTCTCAGGTTGCTGTGAGAAACAATATTTCGAAGAGATGGACACGACGGAAAATGATGTATCTAAAAATCACCCTCAGTTAATACTGCAATTAGACTTCTGAATTCAAGTATTGCAGATAAAACTGAATATTCCCATGATGTACTTAACTACATGATAATATATTGTCGTACTATATTTTAGTACTTTAAAGTTGGGCAATAAAACTCAAACTTGCTAAACTGTGCCCCAATTTAAAACTGCAATTTTTTTTTTTTTTTTTTGCAAACCTGGTGATTTTTATAGCTAAAGTTAGTATCATTATTTTATACATAAATACTTTGTGTTTCAAACAGTG
>BMAO01029112.1:0-56193 GCA_019973975.1 Trichonephila clavata
ATTTTTTTTTAAATTAAAGATACAACTTTAAACTTACAAAGTTTATTGTTTTCAAGTTTACAGAATACATAGGTGTTCAAGTTTACATATTACATAGGTGTTTCAAGTTTACAGATTACATAGGTGTTTCAAGTTTACAGATTACATAGGTGTTTCAAGTTTACAGATTACATAGGTATTTCAAGTTTACAGATTACATAGGTGTTTCAAGCTTGCAGGGTACATACATTTTAATTTTGTAGCTTGCAGATCACACAAAGACAGTTCCGGCTTGCAGGTTACACAAAGACAGTTCCGGCTTGCAGGTTACACAAAGACAGTTCCGGCTTGCAGGTTACACAAAGAAGTTATGCATTTGGTTCTTCCCTCCAGCGGAAACACTCCATAATTTCGTGGACCTTGGTATCGGCGCGGTGTTCTTTTCCCACATATTTCATCACGTCGGGAAGGAGGCGGTCTAAATACATGAACGTCGCCAGATCCGTGGCTCCAATTGAAAGGTCCCATCCATGATTGTCCCTTTCCAAGTAATCTTTTAATAAACGAGACTGTAAAAAGTGTTCCAGCTCCTCTTGGGGGACTCGAACAATGTCGTGATGATCCCAACCTTCGTCATCATCCATGAGTGAATGGGAATGCTTTAAATTTTTTACAATGTCCTGGTATGAAAATGCTTGCAGGCTTTCCAGACTAGGGAGAATTTCAATTTGCTTGTTGTCGAATGGACTGGCAAAAAAGATGCGACAAGGCACCCATTGTCTTTGATAGTGCATCCACTCAATGGAAACGAAATAGTCGCAATTGGGTAGGCTGGCCATGACTGGAACAAGAACTGGAGCAGCAAGGAGATGCGTTTGAGATGCAATGAGCAGCTGATGTAAAGTCGTTGAGACGTGTGCTCGCTTATAAAGGCACCAAGCAAAAAAAAAAAATTTTTTTTTCATTTATGGTATCAAGCTTCAAGAGTCTTCTTCAAGGATGGAATTGAGCAAGCTTTGTATCAATTGTTCCATCGTGCCTGGTATAAACTCCAACTCTGCTGTCGCGTCATCCTCGGAAAGACTTTCAGATATCATGTCATCCTCGGAAAGACTTTCAGATATCATGTCAGATTCAGAATCCGAATATGGATAGCCATCAGAATTTGAATTAGTTTCAGAATCCGAGTCGGAGATTACAGCTTCCGCGTCAGAACCAACAATGTCTCGTAAAACGCTAAAGGCGAATCCAGAGGGACCACACCCAATTCGAGTTTTATCTCTTTTGCGTATTTTACCACGACAATAAGGACATGTATCTTTTTTGCTCTCCACCCATTGTTGTAAACACTTTGAATGAAACGTGTGTTTGCATAGAATCAGGGTGTAGAGTTCAGAATCATCATCACAGCTCAAACATATGGAGCAATTCATTTCCGCTTCATTGTTGGAATGTGACATCTTTGACCCTAGAAATGGATCCAAGCACATGGAATGTGCCTTACGATTTCTGGAGGGTCCCCAGTGAAACCAACTTGTTTCACCAAAATGAAAAAATTATCCACGGGTGACAAAAGAATGTCGGGTGTCTTGTGATGTACTGCGAGAGATGGAGGCATATTGAATCATATTCGCTTTAAAAGTCCAAGCAGATGACATCGAGCTTTAAACATATAAAGCATTACTAAAAAAAAATTTTTTTTAAATTTTTACATGTATTGTTGTACACACATTTTTCTTCACATGTATTGTTTTCCTAATAATGTTCCGAGCGCTCTATCATTAGTCTATGGTAATTACTGCAATAAAAGTGTCCCAAAACCGTCACACTTTTTTTAAGAGTGTAACACCTGCTTTTTACAGTCCTTACCATTCAATGTTTCAAATCTGAATAACATTTTTTTAAAAAGTGTAACTCCTGTTTTTACAGTCCTTACTATTCAGTGTTTCAAATCTGAATAACATTCTTTTTTTTAAAAAAAAAAGTGTAACTCCTGTTTTTACAGTCCTTGTTCCATATCCGTCTGAAAACCCTCTCACCTATTTTGCAATCTTTACCATTCAATGTATATAAACTATGCCTCCCGTTCATGTCTTTGTTAACTTGTGTCCCAAACTTGTATCACCCTCCCAAGTAATATTCCAGGGCTCCTTTGCCAGAAAGCGTTACCTTTTTTGTCACAGAATGAGAATGTTTACGTTCAATAGGTCCTTGGTTGACGAGGCCCTCGTGTTGCTAAATCTTCCATTTGATGCGCTTCTCTTTAGCCCATTTCCCCTACACTCGGTTCGTTTGAATAGTACACTCCCACCTTTTGGGTCCTCCCCAAAGTTGTTTGCCTTTGAAAAAGAATCCCTAGAACCATTAGTTTCTCCCGTGACATTGCGCGCTTCCCTCTTCGTAGCCTCCCCAGGGGCCACTCTATCATTTGCTTGGGGCAATACACGTCCAAACGACACATGCCTGCAGAGTTTCCAGGGCCCCGGTGCTATGACCCCTCTAACATACACCTATGACAATCACTGTAAAATAGGAAACACCTCTCGTTTTACAGTCATTACCATAGACTCCATACAGTCGGTCGAATAAATAGTTGAGCACCGTGACCCTTTCAAAAAATGATTGAAAATGGAAAACGACCCTTTTTGAGTATCCCCTCAAAGCGTCTTGAACTTCTCTTCAATATCCATATCGAAACTTTTTTCAAATTCCTCCGAAAAATATTTTTGATGGAGGCGAGAAAATTTTTCAGCCCATCCCAGACGAATGATTTAAAACGGGGGGGGGGGTGATCCACAAATGAAATGGAGACATGTCAGGGGCGATACACAAATGAAATGGAGACATGTCAAGCTTGGTAAAGCAGCGACCCATGAAATGTAGACAATGCAACGTTGGTATGTCGAGAAAAGACAGAATCATTCCAATATGGGTGTGTATCTTGTTAGAAAATTGGGGACGACCCATCTCACGACTTTATAATCTTGGCGTGTCTAGGAAACACGGAGGTCTCAACTGGCAGCCAGCAGGCGAGTCCAATTTTTTTGTGTCAAGTTTTTAAAAAGATGCATTCCAATCTTGGTGGATAATTTGGCCCGAAAAAAAGGGGACCCAGTCGACATGCGACTCGGTCCCCCAATTTTCGGATTTTTGAAGATTTTGGCTAAAAACATTTACCGATAAGACTTACAGAATCTGCGAATTTCCAACATTACGCCAAATCCTGAAAGTCTTAACGAAAAACATTTAGCATTTACCTGTTGCCATGGAAATTCTTTTTCCGTCAAAACTGCCAGATTTGGAATATTCAATACAAACCCAAACCTGACAGTTTTAACCAAAAATAAAATTTCTAAACTCTTGACTGCCTTCAGAAGCACTCTGATTTCTGGCTGCTAGCTGCTCGCCTTTTATATATTCTAGTGGTGTCACGTGAAACGATTCCTATTGGTTGACGCTTTTCAACCTTGAAACTAATCTTTTAACGTATTTTTGTGCATCTTTTTAACACAAGTTTTAAAAGAGAAGCCCTCCAACGTTGGCACCTTCCTTAACCCAAAAAAAGGGGGACCGAGTCGACTCTTGTGTCGACTCGGTCCCCCTTTTTCTGGGCCCATGGGCATTTTTACAGTTTAGTCCAATATTTACAGTTCAATATTTACAGTTCCATATTTCAATTTTTCTCACTTACTCTACCAAATCAGCCATCTGTCTGTTGCATTCGGCGTGCAGCTTTTTAAAGTTTTGCAGGTATCTGGCAAAACGGTATGACTTTACCATAGTGCACTCGGAAACGTCAGAATATTCGTGCACCTCATCGTGCAGGTGATCTGGTAGAGCACGATCGTTCAAGTCCTGAAACTTTGGCAAAGTTTCCAAATTTATAGTAAAGAGCCCCATCTGCTCAAAAATTTTACGCTGGTCCGACCCTTTGACAACGATGAGTCCCTGATTTCCTTGCGCCAGGTGGCAAAATTTACCCCTGACGCAAAAGGACAGGTATTCCAGTGGCACAGATCCAGGGATGTGGCTCTTCAAACTGAGGCGCTCGTTAATAAAACGGTTGGCCCGACAGTCTTTCGAGGTGGTGATTAGGTTGCAGTGATCCACCGTAATACAAATTAATTCTGGGTCCTTTCCATCCTCCGGAATCGTGGCGAAGGACAATTCGATTGGTACAGGCTTGCCTCCATGATGAAATACATTAGCATGGGCGAAGAAGGCTAGTTGAGACATGTTGCTTTGAGAGAACTCTGAGAGAGAATGTCTCTGTCTGCTGATGTCTCACCTTTTATACTCTTTAGGGTCACGTGAATCGATTCCTATTGGCTGATACTCTCCAACATTGAAACACTATCCATATCATGAGGCATCTATATATATATTGGATTACTGATCCAACATTGAAACATTATCCATATCATGAGATATCTATTGGCTGATTCTATCCAACATTGAAACACTATCCATATCATGAGATACCTATTGGTTAATTCTATCCAACATTGAAACACTATCTATATCATGAGATACCTATTGACTGATTCTATCCAACAGGACCATGCAAAAACTACACGCGCCATCAGGCACCTTTCGATTGATTCTATCCATCCTTGGTAGAAATATTGTGGCCTCTTTTTAGTACAAGTTTTAAAAGAGAAGCCCTCCAACGTTGGCACCTTCCTTAACCCAAAAAAAGGGGGACCGAGTCGACTCTTGTGTCGACTCGGTCCCCCTTTTTTTGGGCCCAATGGCATTTTTACAGTTCAATATTTACAGTTCAAATTTCAATTTTTCTCACTTACTCTACCAGATCAGCCATTTGTCTGTTATATTCGGCCTGCAGCTTGTTAAAGTTTTGCAGGTATCTGGCAAAACGGTACGACTTTACCATGGTGCACTCTGAAACGTCAGAATATTCGTGCACCTCATTGTGCAGGTGATCTGGTAGAGTACGATCGTTCAAGTCCTGGAACATTGGCATAGTCTCCAAGTTGATGGTAAACAACCCCAGCTTTTCAAAGATTTTGCGCTGGTCGGTTCCCTTGACCACGATGAGGCCTCGATTTCCTTGCGCCAGGTGACAAATTTGCCCCTGACGCAAAAGGACAGGTACTCCAGTGGCACGAATCCAGGGATGTGGCTCTTCAGACTGAGGCGCTCGTTAATAAAACGGTTGGCCCGGCAGTCTTTCGAGGTGGTGATTAGGTTGGAATGATCCACCGTGATGCAAATTACCTTCGGTGTCTTTTCCATCCTCCGGAATCGTGGCAATGGACAATTCGATCGGCACAGGCTTGCCTCCGCGATGAAATACATTTGCATGGGCGAAGAAGGCTAGTTGAGACATGTTGCTTTGAGAGAACTCTGAGAGAGAATGTCTCTGTCTGCTGATGTCTCGCCTTTTATACTCTTTAGAGTCACGTGAATTGATTCCTATTGGCTGATACTCTCCAATCTATTGACTGATACTCTCCAACATTGAAACACTATCCATATCATGAGGCATCTATATTGGATTACTGATCCAACATTGAAACACTATCCATATCATGAGATATTTATTGGCTGATTCTATGCAACAGAACCACGCAAAAACTACACTCGCCATCAGGCATCTTTCGATTGATTCTATCCATCCTTGGTAGAAATCTTGTGGCCTCTTTTTAGTACAAGTTTTTAAAAGAGATTCTCTCCAACGTTGGCACCTTCCTTAACCCCAAAAAAAGGGGACCGAGTCGACACAAAAGTCGACTCGGTCCCTCTTTTTTTGGGCTCCATGAGCAATTTTTTTTACTCTACCAAAGCTGAAACTTTGGAGCTCCATTTCGCCTGCAGCTTGTTGAACTGCTGCAGGTATTTTGCAAATTGAAATGATTTCAGCATGGTGCAATGAGACACGTCCCCTTCTTCGTGGAGGTCATCATGCATGGGGTTGGAAAAGGTTCCATCACAAAGGGTGTTGAATTTGGGCAGCATCTCCAGAGCCATGGTGTAGAGTCCCAACTCTTTGAATGTTTTTTGCTGCTTTGGGCTTTTGACTACTATGAGGCCTTTTCTACCATAAGACAGCTGGTCAAACATGCCCCTCACGCAATATCGCAACCATTGCCCCGGCACACTCTTGGGCAGCGGGCGCACCAGACGAAGACGGGCGTTTTTGCAGGCATTGGAACGCATGTCTTTGGGCGTGGAGGTCAGGTCCTCGAGGTTCACCGAAATGCAGAGCACTTCGGGATCACTGCCATCCCTGGGAATGGTGGCAATTGATAGCTCGATGGGCACTGGTTTGCCCAGGTGGTGCAACACGCTAGCATGGGCAAAATAGGCGGGTTGATTCGACATGTTGCTGAGAGAGAATGATTCTGCTGGCTAGAGGCTGGCGTTATATATGCTCGAGGAGCGTGACGTCAACTGGCATTCCATGTGCCAAGGCCTTTTGATGCGAGCGCTCCACGTGTTTTTCCAAAGCCCGTTTCCAAGGTTGGGGCATCAGCAGACGCCAAGGGAGGTGTTCATCTCTCGATGCATTTCCCAATCATCCAACCACGTTAATAATGTCACGTACACATCCATCAAACGCGTGCAATGCATGAGATTCAACGCGTACGCCTCCTTATTGTGGGGTTGATACGCCTCCCAAACTCGGCGAGACGGGGGACGACCCAATTGAAAAAATCTCAACTCGACTCCTAGATCCCACGTCAAATGCAAATGACTCGTAAACACGACCACTGTTTTTCCAAACGACCGAGGAACGTGCACACCAAAATTGGGCTCAAATAGGATGGTGTAAGGATAGTCTTGCTCGAAATATGTGACTCGATCCGGCCACCGACCCAGATTTCCAAAAACAATCGTAGTGCTAAAACGACACTGGTCCAATAAATTTTGTACCGAAACCATTTTTTCTTACATCCCCTTGTGTAATGTGTCAAGGTTGGTATTTTTTTGGACAAAAAAATCAGAATTGTTTCCATAAAACATGTTCTTTATTTACAAAATAAATGTACGAAACAATCATTATTTACAAATATTACATACACAGCTGCCAAGATTTATTTGCAACACAAATTTAGAGGTTCTGTCACTTTAAACCCAACAGTGTGTCTTTTCATAGGGTTCATTCTGGGCATGGTCAAATCCAGCGGGGCTTCCTGCTGCTCCATGGCCAACCCCTCTTCAAAATGGTCCAAAAACGATATAATGTCATTATTTGGATCAAAGAGGGAAGGCACCGTATGAATCAGCTGGGGTTCTTGTGCATGGGCTGGTGGGGGGGGCTTCCATCACTTGTTCAGGCACCAAGCAGTCTCCAAATACGTTTGACATTAAATGGTCAAACGAAGTCTCCACAGGGGGATATGGAAACTAGATCTGCTAAGGTGGTTGAGCATTAGGTGGATCTGGAAATTGGATCTGCTGAGGTGGTTCTAGAAATTGGACAGGTGGATCTGGAAATTGAATCTGCTGAGGTGGTTGAGCAACAGGTGGATCAGGAAAATGGATCTGCTGAGGTGGTTGAGCAATAGGTGGATCTGAAAAATGAATCTGCACAGGTGGTTGAGACACAGGTGGATCTGGAAAATGGATCTGCTGAGGTGAATCTGATAATTGGATCTTCTGAGGTGGTTGAGACACAGGCGAATCTGACAAACGAATCTTCTGAGGTGGTTGAGACACAGGTGAATCTGACAAACGAATCTTTTGAGGTGGAATGAACACGGGTTGAGGAGCAGCCAAGGCAGGTCTGGCAATCATCACAGGGGGTCGCATGACCGGTGTAACGAGTGTTTTGTGGGATTTTTTTGGAATCCTAAAATGTTTCTTGGAGGGAGGATACACCTCTTCCTCCAAAGGTCGCTTGCTCGTCTCACCATGAGCCGGGGTCGGAGGAGGCAGTTTGTAGGCTTTTTGGTCATATCGCTTCACCTTTCGGAAATCCCCCAGGTTGAATCCGCTCTGAACGAGTTGAGGAAGAATGATTTCGGGAATAATGTCCACCCCAAATACGGTCTTTTGCACTGTGAGTAAAATATAATGAGTTCCTGAAAGGATGGGATACGCCGTATGGGGCTCCAACACTTTGCGATGATAGAGCATTTGGTCAAAGGGCTCAAAACTCCTCCTATACAAATTGAGTTTGCTTTGATGCTTTAAACTGGAGGAGGGAAGTTCGTACATTAGCATGGGCACATGGGTTGTTTGGATCAAATGAATCTCTCCCGGTTTCACGGTGCGAAAGCCAAAGGTAAAGCCAGTTTTTACAATAAACATGTTTTGGTGCATGAATCCCATCCGTTTGTCCGTATTCTTCAGCGGTCGATCGGGATTTCTCATTAAGCCTTGCGACACCTTTTCCCACGTCATCTCATCGGGTTTAAAGGGATTTTGGATTCTCGCCGCCAACACGGCCCGCTTGAAATTGTCCATATACGATCGTCTGCAATGCCAACTATCGTTACAAAACATGACAAACACACGTTTCGTGGCCATATCCTGATACAGGATGAATGATTTGACGAAGCCCTGTCGAGCTGCATATTCCAACGTCTCGGTTTTCTCAGGTAAGGTCACTGGCACCACGGTGGTGGATAGGTGCTCTGGGAAGGCATCGATTACGTCAATGCTGCTGGCGATTCGAGAGACGACTGATTTGAAGCGTCCCAACGAGCTCTCCTTTTATACGTTTCATACAGGATGTGGGCGGAGCTTGCAGTCGCCAATCTTGCTCAAGAATGAAAAATGGGATTGATGGGTTGATGCAAGATGGCGCACATGCCTTGCACGGCTACCCAACGATGACAATGTATTTCGTTACAAAAGGGACATTCCCCCCTGTTTCGTTCGTTGGCATTTAACAGCATCACAGGGATCCTTTTGAACGGACTGGCTGAGCTCCAACTCGCTTGAAATTCTTTAAATTTGAGCTTGGATTGATGATCCGTCACACAAATGGTACCGACATTGAGGTAATGCAAATATTTAAATAGTTCGTTGGGACATTGCCGATCCAAGGCATACGAGACGACACCGTTGGTGAGCGTGAATCCCTCATCTCGGAGACACAACACGGCCAAACCTTGGCTGTGGAAAAACACTTGAGCCGACACATGAGACGTGGGTCGCCTGGGTCTAAAATCAGGTCTACGATAGGGTGGTCTGAAATCGGGTCTGCGATACAACCTAGGATCTCGGGGCCCATTCTCGTTTCGTCGAAAATCTCGTTGAATGATGCAAGCTACCTTTCTCACAGGTGAATCTGCCCGTCGCTTTGGTGAATTTGACCTTTGCCTTGGGGAATCCATCTTTCGCTTTGAGGAATCCATCTTTTTTACAGGTGAATTTGAGCTTTGCCTTGGTGAATCCATCTTTCGCACAGGTGTAGCTATCGTATGCACAGGTGAAGCTACCTTCCGAATAGGAGAGGAAACAATTGGTTCAGGTGCAACAGGTGAAGCTACCTTCCGAATAGGAGAAGAAACAATGGGTTCAGGTGCAACAGGTGATTCCACGGAATCAGGGGATTCTTGAAATTCCATTCGTTGTCGAGACTCAATGAATTGTTCAGGTACCATAGGTGGTTCAGGTAAAGATTCATAAATCATGGATTCCTCTTGAGATGGCTCGTGGGATGGAGAAGCCACTGGAGTGGGTGGTAAAGGTGAAACAGGTGCTGGTAAATTGAACATGTCAATCAAATCATCATACTCTGGAGAAGAATCCATTGTGAACGATTAAGTAGGATGAGACGCGTGCAGTATTTGTACTCGTCTCTCAAAAAATATTGAAAGCTTAAAAAATATATATATATATATTTTTTTTTTAAACGTTGGCAAGTTTTCGAATAAGGTTGGAAAACCTTTTGAACAAGGGTTCTCCAAACATGATCTAAAGTAGAATGATTACGAGAGAACGTTGGCAGGTCGTAGTAACCTTGGTACTCTTTTCCATCGCCATGGGTTAATCATTTTGAGCTTTCGTTGGCTCTGTATCATTCTTTTCAATATTTTATCTACGACCAATGTACTTTGCAATTTATTTTTCAATGTATTCATTTCTGTGTTTAACTCGTGTTCTTTGGCTTTCCACTCATCTCTTTCAGTTTTCCACTCATTTTCTTTGGTTTCCCATATTTTATTTTTAACTAATGTATTTTCCAATTTAAATTTTAATATCATTATTTCAGCGTTCAACTCATTTTCTTTTGTTTTCAACACGTCCTTTTCCTCTTTCAACAAGTCTCTTTCGTCTTTCAATATGTCTCTTTCCTCTTTAAATATGTCTCTTTCCCTTTGAATGAGGTCGCATTTCGCATTCATCTCGCTGAGTTTGGACCTTAACAAGACTTTTTGGTCCATGGCCCACTCTTGCTTTATCTTTTTAATTTCATTCATCATGTTTTGTTGTTTGCGGGACAATACATACATTTCGTCTCGGATCCGTTGAAACAAACATTCACCCCCCTGGTTTCCCTCCTTTAAATACAATTTTGTGTTACCGTAGAGCGTCACGTACAGTGGAGTCTCTTCCCCTGTCACCTGGTATTGGAAAGGAAACACGCAATTTAAAAATTTCCATCCCGTCACGTGAATTGGTACATTCCATTTCAAATGACCCCACCCGTCTGGTAAACATTTGGTCACCTTGTCCCAACTGGCCACATTTTTATTTCCAAGTTGTTCCAACAGTAATCTTTGTATTCCTCCTGGAAAAAGCGTACAGAGAAAGGCAATACTATGCGCGTGCAAGGGTCGATTCATGTGGAAATGGGACCATTGTTCCGGATTCATTAATTTTTCGGGAATTTTACCCCCGTCACACGACGATTTAGGTTGGCTCACGCACACAATGGTCCGAACCAAATGAAAGGCACTCTGAATCTTGACACATTTCTTGGCCCGACCAGCAGAGGGAAATTCATAGCGAACTTTACCCTTCCAAATCTCTTCAAACGCACTTTCTTGCTCACACGCCAAAATCATGTGTCGATGCTGTATTTTACCCCTCTCTGTCTCTAATCCATCGCAGAGACACCAAAAGGGTAAAATGACAAATTGATTCCGAATCATTTCCATTTCCTTACAAAACGTATCAAAAATGTTGTGTTTGACCATAATGTGAAACCATACCCAATCTCCTTTCAAGTAGCGCTGAATAATCCCCCACACATCTTTGCCCAAGCCATTGTCAAATTTTATTCCCTCTTCCCA
This sequence comes from Trichonephila clavata, assembly GCA_019973975.1. NCBI lineage: Eukaryota > Metazoa > Arthropoda > Arachnida > Araneae > Nephilidae > Trichonephila > Trichonephila clavata. The sequence goes on from BMAO01029112.1 coordinate 11,193, forward strand.
TAAGTCGGGTTTCTCAAAGATTGAATCATAAAAATTATCCCTCAATCTGGGACGACCGTACATTTCACGAGGTATCGGTTGAAAGTACCTACACCCCCATACTTCTGGCACCCTTTCCTCTTCTTCCGTCTCCTCCTCATCGTCCGAGAATACCCAGACATCTTTGGATTCCTTTGCGAAACGTTCCAAGCAGGACACGACGTGATGAATGTGGTCGGGATGATTCTTTTGCCCATATGCCCAATGTCGACGCCCAAAACAAAACACGCATTGCTTGCGAAAATCCAGACCATGGTTTTCGGAGGCATGGTGATGATAAAATTGATCTATGGTCATCCCCTCGCGACATTTGGGGCAAGACACGTGATCCTGTAAATGCTTGTTGAAATGTCGGTAAAAGCATGTACGTGTAGTTGTGCTTTTGCGTGCCATAAAAACATTTTTGGAGCAACCACTAAATCATCCACACTCTATAAACTTTATCTTGCATCAACTTTTAAACTATATCTTGCACGACCAAAAAAAAAATTTTTTTTTTTTTTAGTGGGTTACTTGTCCCTTGTATCTCAACATTTTTACATTTTAAACTTTACTTGTCCCTGAAAGATTTTTAAATTTCCAATTTTCTCTTTTTACTCCATCCTTTCATTTTTGTTGGATTCTCCAATTTCTCTCCTATTGGGTTTTTTCGCTTACCCAGTCACTCTTGGACATTTGATTGGGTCAGTCCGACGTTCTTGAGTGTTGCTATTGCGTCTCTGACGTCAAATATATGAAATTGGAGGGGTACATTTATCTGTCAAACCTATGACATTGGAATGGGAATTTATCTGTCAAACCGATGATTTTGGAGGGGAGAATTTATCCGTCAAACCTATGAAATTGTATGAGGGACATTTATCCGTCAAACCTATGAAATTGGAGGGGTACATTTATCCATCAAACCTATGAAATTGGAGGGGTACATTTATCAGACCCAATCTATGAAATTGGAGGGGGAAATTTATCCATCGAATCTATGAATTCGGAGGGGGAAATTTATCCATCGAATCTATGAAATGGGAGGGGGGAGTTTATCCATCCAATCTATGAATTTGGAGGGGGAAATTTATCCATCCAATCTATGAAATTGTATGAGGGACATTTATCCATCCAATCTATGAAATGGGAGAGGGAAATTTATCCATCCAATCTATGAAATTGGATGGGGGAAATTTATCCATCCAATCTATGAATTTGGAGGGGGACCTTTATCCATCCAATCTATGAAATTGGAGTGGGGAGTTTATCCATCCAATCTATGAAATTGCAGGGGGGAGTTTATCTGTCAAACCTATGAAAAAAGTCGTACCGTTTTGCCAGAGATACCTGCAAAACTTTAACAAGCTGCAGGCCGAATATAACAGACAAATGGCTGATCTGGTAGAGTAAGTGAGAAAAATTGAAATTTGAACTGTAAATATTGAATTGTAAAAATGCCATTGGGCCCAAAAAAAGGGGGACCGAGTCGACACAAGAGTCGACTCGGTCCCCCTTTTTTTGGGTTAAGGAAGGTGCCAACGTTGGAGGGCTTCTCTTTTAAAACTTGTACTAAAAAGAGGCCACAATATTTCTACCAAGGATGGATAGAATCAATCGAAAGGTGCCTGATGGCGCGTGTAGTTTTTGCATGGTCCTGTTGGATAGAATCAGTCAATAGGTATCTCATGATATAGATAGTGTTTCAATGTTGGATAGAATTAACCAATAGGTATCTCATGATATGGATAGTGTTTCAATGTTGGATAGAATCAGCCAATAGATATCTCATGATATGGATAATGTTTCAATGTTGGATCAGTAATCCAATATATAGATGCCTCATGATATGGATAGTGTTTCAATGTTGGAGAGTATCAGCCAATAGGAATCGATTCACGTGACCCTAAAGAGTATAAAAGGCGAGACATCAGCAGACAGAGACATTCTCTCTCAGAGTTCTCTCAAAGCAACATGTCTCAACTAGCCTTCTTCGCCCATGCTAATGTATTTCATCATGGAGGCAAGCCTGTACCAATCGAATTGTCCATCGCCACGATTCCGGAGGATGGAAAGGACCCAGAAGTAATTTGTATTACGGTGGATCACTGCAACCTAATCACCACCTCGAAACACTGTCGGGCCAACCGTTTTATTAACGAGCGCCTCAGTTTGAAGAGCCACATCCCTGGATCTGTGCCACTGGAATACCTGTCCTTTTGCGTCAGGGGTAAATTTTGCCACCTGGCGCAAGGAAATCAGGGACTCATCGTTGTCAAAGGGTCGGACCAGCGTAAAATTTTTGAGCAGCTGGGGCTCTTTAATATAAATTTGGAAACTTTGCCAAAGTTTCAGGACTTGAACGATCGTGCTCTACCAGATCACCTGCACGATGAGGTGCACGAATATTCTGACGTTTCCGAGTGCACTATGGTAAAGTCATACCGTTTTGCCAGATACCTGCAAAACTTTAAAAAGCTGCACGCCGAATGCAACAGACATATGGCTGATTTGGTAGAGTAAGTGAGAAAAATTGAAATATGGAACTGTAAATATTGAACTGTAAATATTGGACTAAACTGTAAATATTGAACTGTAAAAATGCCCATGGGCCCAGAAAAAGGGGGACCGAGTCGACACAAGAGTCGACTCGGTCCCCCTTTTTTGGGTTAAGGAAGGTGCCAACGTTGGAGGGCTTCTCTTTTAAAACTTGTGTTAAAAAGATGCACAAAAATACGTTAAAAGATTAGTTTCAAGGTTGAAAAGCGTCAACCAATAGGAATCGTTTCACGTGACACCACTAGAATATATAAAAGGCGAGCAGCTAGCAGCCAGAAATCAGAGTGCTTCTGAAGGCAGTCAAGAGTTTAGAAATTTTATTTTTGGTTAAAACTGTCAGGTTTGGGTTTGTATTGAATATTCCAAATCTGGCAGTTTTGACGGAAAAAGAATTTCCATGGCAACAGGTAAATGCTAAATGTTTTTCGTTAAGACTTTTAGGATTTGGCGTAATGTTGGAAATTCGCAGATTCTGTAAGTCTTATCGGTAAATGTTTTTAGCCAAAATCTTCAAAAATCCGAAAATTGGGGGACCGAGTCGCATGTCGACTGGGTCCCCTTTTTTTCGGGCCAAATTATCCACCAAGATTGGAATGCATCTTTTTAAAAACTTGACACAAAAAAATTGGACTCGCCTGCTGGCTGCCAGTTGAGACCTCCGTGTTTCCTAGACACGCCAAGATTATAAAGTCGTGAGATGGGTCGCCCCCAATTTTCTAACAAGATACACACCCATATTGGAATGATTCTGTCTTTTCTCGACATACCAACGTTGCATTGTCTACATTTCATGGGTCGCTGCTTTCACCAAGCTTGACATGTCTCCATTTCATTTGTGTATCGCCCCCTGACATGTCTCCATTTCATTTGTGGATAACCCCCCCCCCCCCCCCGGTTTAAATCATTCGTCTGGGATGGGCTGAAAAATTTTCTCGCCTCCATCAAAAATATTTTTCGGAGGAATTTGAAAAAAGTTTCGATATGGATATTGAAGAGAAGTTCAAGACGCTTTGAGGGGATACTCAAAAAGGGTCGTTTTCCATTTTCAATCATTTTTTGAAAGGGTCACGGTGCTCAACTATTTATTCGACCGACTGTACACACAGCAAAGATTTTGCCACTTTCTTCTAGTAAACTAAGGTAGTAATTTTCCCTTTTGTGAGCATAATTTTTCCAGGCACAGAATGTTCAATAATACATTAAATTTGAAATAGTATATGGCTGTGGAAATTATCTAAAATCTGAACTTTAAAATAACTTCAGCAATAAGTTTTAAAATTCTAATTAATCCTGAATTGTACCCAATTTATTAAAATGCTTTTAAAATTTCAGAAAAATAATCCCTGAGTTAGAGTTGGAAAGACAGTAGTGTTTTAAAAAAGAAATTTAAAAACTGCATTTACATATTTGTTTAAATAAAATAAAAGAAACTGAATACACAAAGAAGTATAACATTTCAGTCAACACTTAAATTCTAAAAATCACAGCTTCCTGTTGTGAATGTATGGTGGTGTGGAATTTAGGAGAATGAAATGTTATCTGATTAAATCCTCCACATAAAAAGTATACAAAGAATAGCATGTCAAGTTATTGAGATTTTATACATATATTGATAGAAATTTTATACATATGAAACAATTTTTAAAAAAATTATTCAACACGCACACAACAGTAAAGTATAACATCAAATACTTCCTCACTAAATTTTTTATATATTGAAATAAAAAATAGTTAAGGGAATAGTGAGCAAATATTATTCCTTCCTATCAAAAATGCCATTTCAAAATGAATAGCTGCTTCAATATAAAGATTTTGAAGTTCAAAATGTAATATATATATATATATATATATATATATATATATATATATATATATAGATTTTTTTACAAATAAATTATTTTATTATAGTTACTGTGGTGTGGTTGTAGTATGTTGGTCAAGAAATATTTATACCCAAACAAACAATTTTTGTTTTATTTTTTAATAATGATATGTTTTTAATACTTATATAAAGAAGAAATTAAAATTCAGTATTCATTTTTTAAAAAAATAATAAATCTGCAACCCTTTAAAATTATTTTGAAGTACCTTCATAATATAAAAAGTATGAATATTTTTCAGAGCATCTTTTTCTATTATGATCTTATTTAAGTCAGGGCAGTTTTGTTACAAAAGCTGCTGAATTGTTCATGGTGCTAAATACTGCCTAAACTGCAGCCTTAGTGCCAGGAAGAAAAAATGGGGAACTCTGACAGCTTTAAACATTTGAACAATTATAACTTCAGGTTCTTATTAAAATATGCAGTTATATTTCCATCTACCTCTGAAATTGGCACACAAATCTTATTGGACTAAGTGAAGGCATTTCTGGAAAGTGTAGCATTGATAATTAAAAAAATATATTGTTACGAATTTTGTATAAAATAATGTAAATAATTTGGATTTGGATGTGCAATGCCTTTATATTACTCTATATTTATTTCATGTTAAGATTGTAATATTCACAAGCAAGCCGTCCCTTAACTAATAGTGGTAATTCAATGGGAACTTGGTGAAATATTGACGATAGAGCCAAGTTGGCATCATTTTTGGCGATCAATTTGGTGACCAAGTTGGCGACCATGTTGGCGAGTTCGGGACCCTCTGGATTCTTCTAGAAATTAGTAGAAAAATCCACTGATTTCACGATCTGTGGCGCGAGCGCATCTTTCCAGAAATTTCGGCCTCTGCTATAAATAGAGAGACTCGCCGCAACGGTAAGTCTGATTTTAACCAGCGAGTAGTGAGCACTGTTTTGATTAGCGATTAGAAGACTTGCCTTGAATTTGATAAGCTCGGCTGTGCTTGTGAATAGTCATTTACATACGTGAATTTTAGACACTGCTTATTGCGTCTGAGTGCTGTTGAAGGTGTGAAATCCTTCTGTTAATTATTCTGATAATTTTGCTGTTAAATCCTGTATTTTCAAGGATTGATTTGCGCCAATAAATACTCATCGCTCTTAAAGAACTGTCTTGTTGTTTACGTCTGATTTTGCATAAAATCCTCGAACCTCGATCTACGTAACAATTTGGTGTCAGAAGTGGGATTTTATGCCAATAACAAGAGCGATGGATGAGCAACTGAAGGCTCTGATGGAAGGCATCAATGCCTTGAAAAGCAGCATTGGAAATGTTGAAAGAAGCCAAGAAGAGACTAAAGAGAGAATGGAGAAAGGTCTGGAAGATATGCAGAGAAGCCAACAAGGGACAAAGAATGAGTTAAAGAATAGAATGGAGAAAGGCCAACAAGAAATGCAGAAAGGTCTGGAAAATGTGCAGAAGATTCAAGAGGAGACCAAGAAAGGTCAAGAAGAGCTGAGAGATACTCTAGAAAAGAAAATCGATAGTGTGGAAGAGAGAATAGCTGTAAAAATGGAAGAAAAGATCGCAGTAGTTGAAGAGAAGGTAGAAAAGAAAGTAGAGGAAGAAATAGAAAGAGTTAAAGAGTAAGTTGAAGAAAAATATGAAGAAGTGGCTGGGAATTTTAGCCTCATGTCACAAAGAGTGGAAGATCTTGAAAAGAAGCTTCAAGCTTGTGAAAGCAAGAATAATGAATGCAAGTGTGAGCCGGCCTCTCCAGTACCTGTGCCTGCCTTTCCGGTACCTGTGCCTGCCTCTCCGGTACCTGTGTCTGCCTCTCCAATGTCGGTGAAACTGTCGACCTATGACGGAAAAACCAACTGGGAGGTGTATAAGACTCAATTTTCTATTATTTCTGATGCCAACGGATGGACTGAAGGGGTCAAGGCGTGCCAACTAGCAGCATCCCTTAGAGGAGAAGCGGCAGAAATACTGCAGACTCTTCCTGACACAGAGCGGCTTAATTTACATTCCCTCTATAATGCTCTAGATCTTCGGTTTGGCCAGAAATACTCCAAAGATTACGCACGCATGCAGATGAAAACAAGACTCCAGAAAACCGGAGAAAATTTGTAGGAGTATGCCTCCGAAATAGAAAGTCTCGCCAACTTGGCTTTCTTCGATCAGCCAGCAAATGTGCGAGAAATAGTTTCCCTGCAACATTTCGTGGACGGACTGAAGGATGGAGAAATTCAGAAGGCTATAAGAATGGCAGATGTTCAGGATCTAAAATCTGCCCTGTTATATGCCCTGAAATTGGAGGCCGACACTCAAGCCAGTCGCAGAGACCGCCATTCCATTCGGGGGCTAGAGTGACTTCGGATGCGCCCTCTGAATCTCCATGGATAAATGACATTGAAAAACTGAGAGAAGAAATGCAAACTTTAATGACTCAACGTCGGAACCAAGAGAAACGCAATTTCAAGTGTTGGGGGGTGTGGGGGAACGGGACATCTGAGAAGTAACTGCCCCCGAACAAGAAAGGAAGACAGACCCGTCTCTTCTTCGAGACAGGAAAACTAGGATATGGGCATGTCGCGGGGCGGAGGTCGCCAGATAATGAAAAGGCCCATTACAAGATTCTCTAAATTACTGCAGTGAATGGCGGAGAAAATGGACTTTACGTGATTGGACAAATTAATAATATCTCGTGCCGTATGGTTGTCGATACTGGAGCCAATGTGTCAATAATCAGGAAAGATTTGGCTCGAAACTCCAAAGTTAAAATTATCTGGACGCCGCTCTGCGTTTCCTTGCAAACAGTGACTGGTGACAAGATTTGTGTACATGGGAAAGCTAATATCACTCTAAAGTTTGGAAATATCGATTATCGCCATACGGCATACGTAGCAGATATTACAGATCCCTGTATCCTGGGACTAGATTTTCTGAAGAGCAATAACTTCAAATTGGACTTTGAAAATAGCAATATGCATTGAAAATTTGAAGAAATCACTCTTTTTGGCTTACAAACTCAGTTTGAATCCAACCAGAAAATTATAGCAAAATCCAACATTTCATTATCACCAAGAACTGAATGCATAATACCTGGTTTAGTAGAAGAAAATAGGAAATTCCGATTCGGCCTAATTGATTATCCTGACCCAGACAGTGCAAAGGCAGGAGTACTGATAGCTTCGTCGGTAGTGGACCTCTCGAAGTCAATCATCCCAGTAAGAGTGGCTAACATCAGCGATAAGACCAGAACTATCCAGGAAGGGGAGGTAATAGCAGCTTGTGCTCCTGTCACATGTGTTGACCGAATGTGCAAAAGCCAAAACCTTTCTTCAGAAGATCTAGTCAGGGATTTACTACGAAACACGGACTTAGACGAGAAACAGAGATGTGCTGTAGGAGAACTGATTTCAGAATTCCAAAGCCTATTTTCAAGAACATCTGAGGACTTTGGAAGAACTAGACTGACTCAGCACCGAATTGATACGGGAGAGCATCCTCGTATTAAGCAGCACCCCCGACGACTGCCGTTTGCTAAACAGGAAGAAGTCCAAACACTCATTAAAGACATGCAAGGTAATGATGTCATTGAGCCGTCGTCAAGTCCCTGGGCATATCTCATTGTCTTGGTCAAGAAGAAAGATGGCTCTACCAGATTTTGTGTGGACTATCGTCGGTTAAATGACGTGACCAAGAAGGACAGCTACCCTCTTCTAAGAATAGATGACACGCTTGACACACTCGCAGGCAATACCTGGTTCTCTACCCTAGATCTCAAGAGTGGGTATTGGCAGGTAGAAATCCACCCAGACAATAAAGAAAAGACTGCCTTCACCATGGGACAAGGACTCTGGCAATTTAAGGTTATGCCCTTCGGCTTGTGTAATGCACCTGCAACGTTCGAGCGCCTTATGGAAACAGTCCTCGGAGGACTCTCGTACGAGGCCTGCCTGGTTTATCTTGATGACATCATAATCGTGGGGCGTTCCTTCGAAGAACATCTTAACAATATTAGGCGTGTGCTGCAAAAGCTGAAAGAAGCTAACCTCAAGTTAAGTCCATCCAAGTGCCACCTGTTCCAACGTGAAGTCACTTATCTCGGGCATATTATTTCGGCGGAAGGTGTTTGAACAGACCCGGATAAGATCTCGGCTGTGAAAAACTGGAAAGGCCAGACCGATGTTCACCAGCTCCGTAGTTGCTTGGGCTTATGTACGTATTACCGGAAATTCGTGAAAGATTTCTCAACAATCGCCAGACCACTCCATAAGCTGACCGAAGCAAAACAGAAATTCATTTGGACGAACGAGTGTAACAACGCATTTAACAAGCTCAAGGACGCACTAACATCTGTTCCAATCCTGGCATATCCTGAAGCTGGGAAACAATTTATTCTGGATACAGATGCAAGTCATGAGAGCATCGGAGCTGTGTTGTCCCAAGAAACAGATGGACAGGAGCGTGTCATCGTCTATTTTAGCAAGTGTCTGTCCAGACCAGAAAGAAAATACTGTGTGACAAGGAAGTAACTGCTTGCTATCGTAAAAGTCGTGGAGCACTTCCATCCTTACCTCTACGGTCGACAGTTCCTACTTCGAACAGATCATGCATCATTGACCTGGCTACTGAATTTTAAAAATCCAGAAGGCCAAATAGCCAGGTGGATACAAAGGCTACAAGAGTATGACGTAGAAATTCGCCATAGAAAAGGATCAGCACACGGAAATGCAGACGCCCTTTCGAGAAGACCCTGTCCTGAGAACTGTAAATACTGCTCGAGAGTCGAAGAGAAATTTGACGTAATAGATCCAGTAATCCGCTAAGTTACAACGCCATCAACATCGGAATGGGACCCGTGATGTGACGAGAGCGTCCGAAAAGATCAACTGGCTGATCTTGAAATTAAACCAGTAATAGAATTCAAAGAGTCATCTGATGAAAAGCCCAGCTGGCAAGACATCGCCTCTTTCCATCCTACAACGAAGCGTTACTGGGCTCTTTAAGACTCTCTGCACCTGAGAAATGGTGTTTTATATCGAAAATGGGAGTCTGACGACGGAAAAGCATTCAGGTGGCAATTAATACTTCCAAAGACAAGAATATCGGCAGTCCTAAACGAACTCCATGGCAGTCCAACTGGTGGCCATTTTGGTGTTATGAAGACCTTACAAAAAGTCCGAGAGCGCTTCTACTGGAACTATGTGCGGAGTGACATTGAGAAGTGGTGTCGCACATGTGATCCCTGTGCTACACGTAAAGGACCGAGAAAACGCACCAGATGACGACTCCAGTTGTATAATGTGGGAGCGCCTTTCGAAAGAATAGCTTTCGATATCTTAGGCCCACTTCCGAGATCAGCAGATGGCAACAACAACATCTTGGTTGTCATGGACTACTTCACAAAGTGACCTGAAGCCTATCCTATATCCGACCAAGAGGCCTCGACTGTTACAGAGGCTCTAGTTCAACATTGGATCTCAAGATACGGAGTTCCTCTACAACTGCACTCCGATCAGGGAAGGAACTTCGATTCTGCAGTTTGCAAGAGACTGTGTGAGATACTCGGCATTGACAAAACCCGGACAACAGCCTTACATCCTCAGTCTGACGGCATGGTAGAGAGGTTCAATCGGACCATCTTGAACAGCATCTCTCTCCTGGTATCCAGTAATCAACAGGACTGGGACCAGAAACTGCCTCTTTTCCCGCTGGCCTACTGGAATGCCATCCACGAGACCACTGGCTATTCCCCATCCCAGATGCTCTTCGAACGTGATCTTCGTTTGCCTGCAATTCTCTTGTTCAGCCGGCCACCAGATGCTCCATTGGTGCCTGAGGAGTATGTCGAGAAACTCCAGGCACGGATGGAGGAAATGCTTCATTTGGCTAGGGAAAGAATTGGCATGGCTTCAGAGAAGATGAAGACCCGATACGACGCAAGAGCAACCGGACACGACTTTCACGAAGGCGACAAAGTGTGGTTATGGAATCCGAAACGTTGCAAAGGACTCTCTCCGAAGTTGCAGACCAACTGGGAAGGTCCTTACACAGTCCTAAAAAGACTGAATGACGTTGTGGTTCGGATTCAGAAATCACCACACACAAAACCGAAGGTAATACACTATAATAGGCTAGCCCCTTACCTTGGCCAAGGAGACTAAGATCCTAAGTTCAGACCATGGTCACTAATTATTTTGTAAATAATGTGATTTATATAACTCTTTTCTAATTTCTAAGTTTTATTTTAGTGTTGTAATTTATGTTTGTATTTTGAATCTATTTGCTTTTTGCTGTTGAGTATTTGACTATTATGTAAATAGGTTATGTCTGTAAATAGATGCTTCTTACTCAGGGATTGTACTGCCCGGGACGTGCAGTCTTTGAGGAGGGGGCAATGTTACGAATTTTGTATAAAATAATGTAAATAATTTGGATTTGGATGTGCAATGCCTTTATATTACTCTATATTTATTTCATGTTAAGATTGTAATATTCACAAGCAAGCCGTCCCTTAACTAATAGTGGTAATTCAATGGGAACTTGGTGAAATATTGACGATAGAGCCAAGTTGGCATCATTTTTGGCGATCAATTTGGTGACCAAGTTGGCGACCATGTTGGCGAGTTCGGGACCCTCTCGATTCTTCTAGAAATTAGTAGAAAAATCCACTGATTTCACGATCTGTGGCGCGAGCGCATCTTTCCAGAAATTTCGGCCTCTGCTATAAATAGAGAGAGACTCGCCGCAATGGTAAGTCTGATTTTAACCAGCGAGTAGTGAGCACTGTTTTGATTAGCGATTAGAAGACTTGCCTTGAATCTGATAAGCTCGGCTGTGCTTGTGAATAGTCATTTACATACGTGTATTTTAGACATTGCTTACTGCGCCTGAGTGCTGTTGAAGGTGTGAAATCCTTCTGTTAATTATTCTGAGAATTTTGCTGTTAAATCCTGTATTTTCAAGGATTGATTTGCGCCAATAAATACTCATCGCTCTTAAAGAACTGTCTTGTTGTTTACGTCTGATTTTGCATAAAATCCTCGAACCCCGATCTACGTAACAATATGCTATAAATTTGGGACTAAAACCGAGTAGTGAAAAATTGAAGCAAGCACTGAACATTCGGAAGAGTAACGGGAAATTTGGGATAATGTACAATCAAGTTCAAAGGAAATTATTAAAGGAATTAAATACGAGAAAGAAAAAATGTATTTTAATCCTTCTTTTTAACAACCCCCAAATTAAAAAAAAAAAATGAGGAAGAAAAACTTATACATTTTTCTTCATTGAAGTAAAATTTTCAGGAAAAATCAATCTCATTTTTTAAAACAAATATTTAATTTGTATATCTCAATACATCAAATTCAAATTTTTATTTCAAGAAATTATAATTCAATGAAAGAAAACAGCCACTGTCATGTAATAATAATAATAATATATTTTTATTATTAGAAATCTTATTTTTTTAAAAAAAGAATTCTGCAAGAAAAAAAATTTTTTTTTTTCAAAACCTATATCAAAACCTTGTTTTTACTGGAATATGTGTTCCAAGCAAAATATACATTAAGGTATTTTGAAAATTTATCATTATTTTCCTGCCATTAATAATTAATTTTGAAGTACTGAAAACTAATTTTAAAATTATTTCTACTCAATATAGCTATAAAAAAAATAATAATACTGTTTCATGAAATTTACTTTAAAATTTTTTTTAAAAAAAAGTACATCAATACTACTGATGATTGAAATGATTATAATACTATACTTTTTAATAATTTTTTAAAAAATTTTTCAGTTTTATACTACAGAATTTTAAGTTTAATCACACGTTTTAAGCATAGCTGAAATGTGAATCTTATTGTGAACAATGGTTATAATGAATTTTCAGCAAAGTAAGAACAGAACTGAAAAATAAATTATACAATTTATATATTAGCTAAATCACAATATAAACATAATTTTTGACTGTTTTTAACTGAAAAATTATATGGAATTCAAGTCAATTTTTGTTTACCATAAGCTGAAAATAATTTTAATTCTAAACAGTATTTAAAAGGCAACGCATCTAATTCCTACCATTTTATAACAGTCAATATGATATAGATAAATATAAAACACAATTTTCTTGCTTTATGAATAATATACATATATAATTATTATATTATATATCAATATTTTTCTAGTTATGTTTCTTAGAATCTGTTTTCTATCATTTAGCTTTGTGGGTAGTATAATTTTGTCTTATTATTTTTTTTCATTTTATTATGCTATATATATATATAAGAATATTGCTCTAAATGAAAATATGATTTAATTTCAGCTGCAAAAGTTAAAAGGATTTTGTAACAATAATCCTCAAGTGTCTGTTTAGAAAAAATTTGCTAAACCTGATTCAAATGTTATAAGGATTAATAAAAATTTACTAAAAATTGCAAATAATCAAAAATAACTCTTCTATTTTAACTCTACAATATAGTTACAGTTCTACATTTGTTTTTCCACACACACACAGTTTCACTTAATATTTTTAAAAATTTAACTTAATTCTTATTTTATAAACATACCATATTTCTAATGTGTGTGAACTTGTATACAACAAATAAACAATGAAAACATATTTATATCTTAAAATTCAAACAAAAATTGAAAAAACATTGAAATTGTTCAGTAGTAAAGTTAAAAACAATAAACGCACAATATTTATAATAGGTTATTAGATGCACACATACTGAAACACACACTCAACACAGCATATCCAAAAAATACAATACATTGCACTTTTTTTTTCTAATTATGTTGAAAGTAGCCAATATGTCATAGAGAGCCAAATATAGCAACCCCAAAACTGAGGAATTTGAATTCCAAGGCTGTAAAAAGTAGGAATAGGTGCTGCCAACGAAATTGCGCATTAAACGTTCGGCCTTGTTTGTTCCTTTTATCTATCCGACTTCTCAAATTCGACAGGGCTGCCTATGGGAGTTTTTACTGCGCATGCGTTTGGAGGAGTCTATTCTAGAACGCAGGAGAAATGGGTTTCTGGCAGCCGTGTTGGATTTGAAACGATTCTTTGTTGTGTTTGTTTGAACGGAAGTTGTGTTGGTTTGACGAAGCATTGTTTACAAAGTGAAAATATCTTGATGTGTCTTGAAGGAATGTCGTGTTATAAGTTGAAAAGCTATATTTTTTTTTATATTTTATGTAGAATTTATATATATATTTGCAATCATTAGTTTTGAAAAGAATTCGTTTCTGTGTAACAAAATTTGTACTTTACTTTGAAGAAGGTGGGGGGAGTTCATCAGCATGGCATTCGTTAAAAAATTCTAAGAATGAATTTGTTTTTTTCTGAAAATAATCTTCAAAGAAATACTGGATGTGTGAATATTTTAAATATCTAATATTTTTAAAGAATTTGTCGATTTTCTAGAAATTAAATGAAAATTGGCTTCACTACCAATTTTCGTCCTATGATCCAAAAATGTATGTCTGAACTTTTTTTAAAAAAAAGTCTTAGAACAAAAAATTTTACTGCTTGGGGACACAATTTCATTTCATCGGACGCATATGACACAATAAAAAAATGACTTTATATTTTATTGTAGTTTAGTGAGAAGAAAATTTTTAATGAAATCCACCCTGTAATAAGATTTTACATTTTTTGTTACATTCATGCAATGAAAATTATTTAACTTATGGTAAATTTTAATTTTATAAATATTGAGACATGTATTCTAAAAATTGGAGAAATGTATTTTGTTAAACAAATGGTATTAATAAAACATTCTGTAAAAATTTGTACTTGAATTTTATTTTATGTAAGCTAATACTCTAGAACAGTGGTCTTCAAACTTTTTCAACTCATAGAACCTCTAGAACTTGAAGGTGCTTTTGTGGAACCCCTAGAACTAAATGTATTTTTGTGGGGAACCCCATTCCATATACATACTTCAAAAAATATGTCTCAAAATAAAATTTAAAATAAATTTACAGGTTATAGGCACTTTATGTAAAGGCAATTAAAAAAAAGTATTGCATTTATTATTAAAATATTCTAATCTAATATGTTTAATATAATTTACTCAGTAATAATGTTAATTTGTGATCCTGGTGTCACCTATCCAAGCATTATATTTGATAACTGGGATATGGGCTTGCTTTTTTTCATGAAAACTATTGGTCTAGATCTATTGAGATTAAATGCAATTGCATTACATATTCTGAGTCTAATCTGTTTTTATACTTTGTTTTTGTAGCAACTTTCGTTGGAAAATATATTTCACTTAAACACAATGATCTGAATGGCATTAAAATGTTTTTTAATTAAATGTATTTTACGTGAATTTGCAACATAAAATTTAGAAGCTGTTTGTGCTTAAGTTTAGATTTTAGCATTGAATATGTTGATAAGTTGTTTCCTCTGCTTCATTTTAGGTGTTTTTTCAAAAAATGCAAAAAGGGACATTTTCCATTTGAAAACTATTTAGTTTTGCAAGACATTGTGCTAACTGTAATGAGTATAAAATTATCTCTTGGGAACCCGAGATGGTAACGAACAGAATATTCATAATCTAGTTGGAAGTATATATATAAAGAAAAAACATTTTAATATTCTTTTATTAAAATAAAAGTTTAAAAAGTGTTGCAAAATAAAGTTATTATATATAAATAAAATTTTTAGTTTTAATGAATACACATGTATTTTAAGTTTATATAATGACACATGTAACTATATAAACTTAATATAGAACGTTAATCCATTTTACATACACATTTATTTCTTCTAAATTTTTTTTGTGACATGTGGAACTGGGTATGCTTTGTGGGAACCCTAGGGTTCTGTGGAAAACATTTTGAAGACTACTGCTCTAGAACTTATAACTATTCCCCACAAAACATTAAAATTTTTAATTCCTAATGCTTTTTTAAATGTGAATATTTTCTTTTTTTCAAGTACCTCATGTTATACTAATTATAATGAGTTTCCTTGTGCTGCTACCACTTAATTTTTTTTTGTTTGAAAATTCTCAAAAACGCTTTAAATTCGAAATCCTCTAGGGTTTTGAGAAATAGTATATGAACTAAAATTCAGCATGAAGAAATATTACTTTATAGGTTTTATGTCTATTTATACTATGATATTAAATTTATGTTCATTTTGTGAATGGTAGAGTTACAAATTCATTATTTTTCAAGCTTTCATTTTTAACAATCTGAAATGTATTACTTGCTGCTTTTTCATGTATCAAAATTTTTTAAATATATAATACAGATATATCTAATTATTTTACACATATTTACGATGATTCAAGGTTGAGCTAATAAAAGAAAATATCAATATTTTGATTAATTTTGGGGTACCATGTTGCCTTGGCAAAAAGTATGTATGTATGGTTTACCTCTATTTTTTTTTTGTTCAACTTTTTTCAACATAATATAAAATGTATACCGGTTTAAATGTTTGTCTAAAGAAAAAATTTTAAAGTTTAAAATATGAACATTCAAATTTATTCTTATTATTTGTTTAGAATTCTTTATTCTATATCTCTGGATCTGAAACCATTTTTTTTTGTACTAAATTATACAGGATGCAGAACACATGCATATCAATATTTTTATTCCATACTAGCTGTTACCCACTACTTTGTCCACTTGGAATTTAACAAAAAAGTGTTGGTTCAGTTTGCAGAGTTTACAAAAACTTAATAATTCTGTATTCCATATAAAGAAATACCTATGATAAATTTAATGTAATTCTACTACTTTGTGATATTAAGAGCGGATGTGCCTGATGGTGGCGACATGCACTTAGGCCGTATGTTTTATTTTAAGTAATATATATAGCTTCCTATTTCAATCGGATATTGTTCACCGTTACATTGGTTTTAATTTTGTTTTTGCAGAACCCTAATTTTTGTTCTAAAATAAAAGTAGCCTATAAAATACTCCTTATAACATCAGCTGTCTGACAGTAAAAGCCCCATCAAAATCAGTCTAGCTGTTTCAGACTAGCTGGAACAAACAGATAAAAATATATACTTTTAAATGCATTTAGTAAAAAGCTGTTAATTTGAAATTACAGAAACTTCAATTTTATTTATTTGTACAGATTAATCTTTTACATAAATGCACAATTAAAAATTGAAAAAAGGCTGCATAGTATTTTGGGCACTTACCTACTATCGCAACAATGTGTCAACATTCAAAATAACTCGTCAAGTTGGCAACCGCTATTTTGCATGTGTTGAAAGCACTGAATTGGCAGCCATGTGCTTCATTTCATATAATGTTGCCCATATGGTTGCAATAATACACAAGTACCATATTTCTTGTAATCAATGAGTTAAAATTGTAAAAACAAAAATTTAAATTTGCAAATGTATTTATTGTTAATTTTTATTCTTGATATATATTTACAAATAAGAATTTAAATTGTCAGCATATATATTTTCAAAAATTAAATAGCTATTATCTATTAAATACTTTGCTTGTATATATGGAATTGTAAAGCCTTGCTTTGTTTTGGTAATAATTATTTTCTGTTATTTTATGTGATCATTCTTTAATTATGGTAATAAATGAAAGCTTATTTTTTATCTTCTCTGAAATTTCTTTTAGGAATAATTTTTCTTTTTACAAGATGTTCAAAATAAAACATCTTTGTAAATTTGTATATACTGTTACCATTCACTTTAATGCCTGATTATTTTAATCAAAATAATAAACTTACCCAAACTTATTGTGTAGCCTTAGTTTAATACTTAAAGAAAACATTTATTACTATTTATCAATTTTAACCCCTTATGGTTTTTCATGCCATACTGCACAATGACGAGCTACACTCGTTGTGTGATTAAAGTTACGGAATATGATAATTCCGAACTCTCTCCAATTGAGGTTTTCGAAAGAGTAATATTTTTATTTTATCTATCAGTGTTCATTACAGAAGTATTTGTGTTCTACTCAACACATTGAGAGTTTCAACTAACACCCAATGTCTTTTCCTCAAAAAACCAGTGTCAAAATGATTTGAATTGTAAAAGAGAAATGTCTCCGTTAATCAAAAGGCCTGCACACTGCAATAAAATAATTTGGAAAAATAATCATGCTGAAATTTCAACTCCATAATGTCTTTGCAGTTATATATATACACATTTAACATAATATTTAGCATTTACATAAACATTCTTAAATCTCGTCTATACTAGGCAGCTACAACTAATCCATTCTATTGAAAATGTTATGATCCAGTGCTACTTGAAAGATTAAATAAGGGATAAAACATCTGTTCACAGCATGCCTCAAGGTTAAATAATGCAATGCCAGATACTCTTCATGATAGTTACATTAGAAAATTACATACATTGTGCTTAGCAATCTAAAGCAAAATGTAGAATAAGTGAACAGATGGAATGTATGTGTCTTAAATTAATAGAATTTGATTTTGCTCCAACTTTCGAGCAATATTTCACTTTTAGAATATCACCATGAAGTTGAAGGATTTTTAATCACCCTGTGTTACAAAAAGATTGAATTGATCTAATTTCACATTTAATTAGCTGTTTGAATCATTTTTATTAAAAATGAGATTATCAGAATAAATTCCATACATATATTTTCTGCAAAATTGACAACTGAATTGAAACATTACAATTTTTACATACAATATTTAAATAAAGTTATTTTTTTACTATGCATGTGCAAATTTATCAATATTTTCACTCAGAATTTTGTTGCTAATAAAAGAGGGTAACTCATATAAAGCATTCTGTTGAATATTGTGTGAATAGGTATATCAGAATGGTATTAACAATATAGATAGAATATTTGTTTCTCTGAATGTAGCCAGATAAAAGATTTTCCCCAAAGTGTCATTGTTTATTTCGAATGATGGATTACAAGATAACTGTGAAAAAAATATTGACAACAAAAAAAAGACAAAAGTAGGAAAATAAACATGTTTTTTTATTAGAATTATTAAACCGATTTACATAAAATTTACTGATATGTTAAATACATAAATTCATTACACTATAAATTCTCAATGTTACAGAGAGAGAACATTTCTCCAAAACCTTTCTCACAGAAGCACAACTATAACTAGTCACATAACAACCATTTAGTCGACTCTATGAGCTAGTGCACAACTGTAGAGGTAAGAGTTGATGGTTAAATCAAGATACCTTTTTTTAATTATTTTTCTGGTGAGCAACTATTGATAGTATATACTTTCTCATTGAACCCAATCTTCTAAATAGCAATTAAACAACTGAGTAATTATAAATTGATTGCATATACTACTCCTGAATTAGCCATATATGCCAGTAAAGGAGTTTAAGCATGAGTTTTCTTTCAAACTTTATGTAACAACCTTTTATACCTCAAATTTTAAGAGTGAAAGTAAACATTGAGTGTATCGGAGGTTTGAACTCGGTACCTTCCGATTCGTAAGCGCGTAACTTACCGCTAGACAAAAGTGATCACTCCTGTCTGAAGGCTGTTACTGGCTTATTTAGATTCCGCCACAGTAATTTATTTTACACACATTTTAATAATAATTTCTAGGGAATAGAAAATTTATTTGTATACATTTAATAAGTATTCAAATATTTGAAAAATATGCATAGTTATCTAATAATATACAATAGAAAAGTGAGATAAAAAAGATTTTGTACAGTTAAATTCTCAAAAAGCACAATAAGCATTTTAGGGCTATTTTTTTCAGACCATTACATGCCTGTTATTTAGTAAATATAGTCGGATATCCATTTTATGAACCTCTTTATTTTACAAACTTTTTCCTGGAACTAAACACAAAGTATATTGAAAATTAATCTGTAACAAATTTCCCACATTATGACCTCTTTTTCGGGATTTAGAGACTTCATTAAATAGAGGTCCAACAATAGAGGTTCGATTGTTAATTTATGTGATGAGATCATTTCTAGATTAATAAATGAGCAATTCAAAGGGAAGTTCTATGACAAAGCTGATTGGTACACATTATGGTATACTATAAAATAATACAAGTTATAAATTAAGAACTAGATTTATTATTTAAGAGGTAGAAAATGAGAGATGAGTAAATAATGTGATTTTCATACTAAAATAATTCGCAGGACAGTAAAAGAAAAATCATAAAAATGAAAAAACAAGTTAAAAAATAACATGTCACATGCAATAAATATGAAATTCTTGATTTGGAACTTATGTATTTCAGATTTTCTTTTTCTAAATAAACACCATTTTCCACGTCACCCAGGAGGTATAGTGCAGAGACGCATTACCCATTTTATCTAAATAGGAAAGGCGGGTTCCCCAATAGGTCTATTTCCTTATACAACATATTTAATAAAAAAACATTTAACCACATTTCTATAATATTTACAACAGGAACAATGAGTAATTACGTATTAGCTTGTCAACCAATAAATTTGTTCATATTTTCTGACAAACTTAAGTAACATAAATAACAAAATTTAAATTTCAATACCTTAATTTCACATTAACCTTACAACACTAAAGAAAAATCTACCTTCTCTTCTTTAGAATGAAAGTATAATTTTAAGTATTTTTCAAGGTTATACCATTGGAGCATGCATGGAAAAAATTTTCTGTGGATGTTTTGATGATTTTTTATTTGGCAAAAACGGTTGAGAGGCTGATATGTAACTACTACCTCATGATGTGAATTAAACATAAATGAAATATTTATGTTAAAAAAACTAAATAAATTATTTATGAAACATCTCAATGTTAATGTTTATCTATACGCAAAACGAAAAAAAAATTATTACACAATGAATGTATACATTTGATCACGATGCAGCATTCAATGTTTGAATTGGGAAAGAAACGATTGCCCACAACTGCACTTACTAAAAAACAACGAATGAAACACCAGTTGTACAAAATGTGTGTGGGGGATATGAACAAAAATGAATTCTGGTTGTGATAGATATTCCATATCGAAAAAAATTTGCTGCAATTCTGTGTGGCTTGTTGTGAATGTAGCTCTTGTTCATAAACAAAATTTCTAATCAGTTGATAGTGGTTTCTTATAAATTTGATGCAAAAAAAAAAGTTTTGCCTGGGGGAAAGGATTTCCACTGTAGCCAACCACCCTGACTTGCTTTTGATTTCACTCATTTAATTGTTCCGGTTACGTCACACATTTATCAAAGAAACATGGAGATTATTTCTTAGTTGGTGGAATGAGTGATTTTAAAATAGTCAAAAGAATTGAAGGTGGAACAGAACTTTTGCTGTTTCTTATTTGATAAAATGAGCGATTTAAAATTAGTCAAAAGAAATGAAGATGGAAAAGAACTTTTTGTTTCTTTTTCTCTTAAGAAAAACAACATTCATCAGAGATAACAAATAAACAGCAAGAAACTACAACAACTCAGCAATGCCATCCATATCTTTAGTAACCTTCAAGAAACCACAATTTCACGGTACCATCCATATCTCTAGTAACCCACAAAGAAATTGTAGGATCATACAAAATATATTTAGCATTGGGTTAATTTTCTTTTGAGTTAATTCTTTATATTTTAAAGTATAAGGGGTCATATACATAGTGTCCTTTCAGTAACAAAATAGTCATTTTACATTACACTTTAAATTCACAAAGATAGTATAATTTTAAAGAAATTGAAACACTGGTAATTACAGCTTCAATTCAGATTCACCAATGGGTACTATAATATAAATTTCACAATAGCTTAACATTACTTTAAACAAGTTTAACATGTTTCAAAACAAATGCATAAATTTAATTACAAACAATAAGAAAAATTGCTTACTTGATGCTGATTTTTGAAATATAATGTAATAAACATGTTTCTCAATATACAAGGCAGGGAAAAAAATCCCCCTCCAACACATTTCTGTAAGTGAACTGGCATCATTAGTTTTTATATTTACTTCAGGTTTGGTGAAACTTATTTAGATTAGTTACTTCAAGTTAAGAATATATATATGTTAGTTATATAATAATACAAAATTAAAATACCATTGCTCTCAATGAAGTATACCAATGTATAATGAAAAATCTTAGCATTAGATACCTTTAAGTATTACAGAAATAATCCACTTGGTACACATATGTCCTGAATTCACCATAGTTCAAGTAGGTACTTTTTTTGTTTAAAAAAACAAATGCTAATTTACTGATATATATGCATTTGAATGCTAGTAAAAATTCTCAACTGATTTTTCTGTTTTGAGGACTAATTTAAGTGTCAGAAATGAGCAACGATATTTTATGGAACTGCAGCGAGTCAAATAAATATGTTAAATAAGATTCTAACTTATTGAAATTCAAAGAAATAAAAATCACTAAAGGTTGTTTTATTTTATCAAACACCAAGTAAGTGGTAAACTTTACCACACATTTAATTATCAAAGGATGAATAGTATACTGCCTTTGAAACAGAGATAAAAAGATAATGACTGAAATTTAAGCGTAAATGCTTTTAATGTTTATTATTCTAATTAAAATGGAAGTCAAAAAATTTCCGAACAATCAAGAGGAAAAATTGTTTCCTCAATTTTTACTGGAAAATAAACTGACTCCTGTTTTTAACACACTTTAAGTTTTTACTATTAACATAAACAGATGTGTTTTAGCAACCTAAACTATGGGGGTGCTAGTATGCATTACTTTAAAGTGAATCACAATTGCACCTAAAAGAATTAAAGATTGTACAAGACAATATTTTTAAAAATATTCCTTGAATTAAATAATTTTTTAACATTATGAAAAAGCAGGATGAAGTGGCACTCTAAAAGAAACATTAAATTTAAGAAGATACAGAATTCTTTTATAACAGTAAGAGATGAGAATCGAATTTACTACCTGTAAGTGAAATGCATAGTCATTCCTTTCAAAAATGGATTTAACTTTGCAGCTTAAACATAACCAGTACAACTTTAGGAAAACTGTTTTTGAATATAGAAAGTAGCTAGCAATGTATTTTTTGAAACTATGGATACAGCACAGTTAACAGCTTTTTGTAAATCTCCATTTGAAAGAAAGACATTCCATCAATTAGAAATGCATTTTATGAACAACATTAACATGAAATGATAATAGGGAGAATGCTTATAGCCTACTTAAGTATTATTATGGCGGTATTTCTCTCTGCAATTGTTCCATCAGGAATTGAAGCCTCTTGCTTTGATACGAGTGAATTTTCGAAATTGTAACAGTTTCTTAGCTCAATGCTCAACCTAGAGGTTAAGTCCTCTCATATAATCCCCAGGGGTAGGATACTCGGCTATACCCCCCGAGCACTGGTCACCATATAGGTAAATCCAACAACCAGGTTGACATGAACTAAAGAAAGAGTGAATGATCATAAAGGCATCTCTCTCGAAGGACAACTTCTTTTCGAGCAGTTTTAATCTTGGTGGCAAATTCTGCAAGAAAGGAACATTTCATAATTTAGTTTTCAACAACCACATTGACATAAAATGATGAAAGAGTGGTGCATACATTGCTTTAAGTTAAGTGTTTATGGTACTTACATATTATTGTTGTTTTGCTCTCTAGGAACCTGTATTCTTTTTGATAAATTTTATTTGCTGGTTAATATTTTTATTTGTTGCACACGTGGTAAACTTGGTCAATTTGTTGCATTATCCAATCTATTCAACAGTAATTGTTTCTTTTGCATAACGTATACTTGATCAAAAGATTTCAATTGCTTTATGCATCTTTCAATTCAGTAAAAGTTCATTCATTTCCGAATCCATCGAAGCTTTACATAGATTAAATATTACTATATCCTCTTCTGGTTGGAATTTTCTTATATGAGCATAAAAGTCCTTTTTAAATCCGACGGTTGACCCACATTTCTCGCAAAAAAAATATTGGTTTATTTGGTCTTGAAAAGGGCCTTTCAATAAAATTTGATTGACACATCTTAGACACGTGCAGCTAATGATCGCTTCAAATCCAACACAGCTGGGAGAACCCCAAAACCGGCTGCCATAAACCCATTTCTCTTGCGTTCCAGATTAGACTCGTCCAAGCGCATGCGCAGTAAAAACTCCCATAGGCAGCCGTGTCGAATTTGAGACGCTAGTCTCAAATCTATAATCTACAAACTAGGGTGGGTTACTTTGATATTTTTAGCCTCTTTTTGAAAATCGCCAAGTTCATCGTTGGCTTAATTGAACCTACTAAAATCACAAGTCTATAAACTGAATAAAATGAACTAGTCTATTTTAAAGCTGGGTGGGGTAAGGTAAATCATTCAGTTTTTAAGAGGGAAAAATTTGTCTGTTTAAGGGAAGAATTTCTCAGTTATAGGGGATTTTTCCCTAAGAGAAACTTCTGGAAAACTGAGAAGAAAACATTCCTTACAATGATTAAGTTAAATATTTATGAAAAGTAAAAAGTCTAGAGAGAGAAGAAATTAACACAATAATCATATGGTTGGGAAAAAATCCTCAGAAAGAAAATTCATTTGGAATAATTTCTCCATTTTTGTAAAACTGTATATATGATAAACTGAATGAGGAAAGTAATTGTACATTTTGTATTTAGCTAATGTTTTAATGCAATAATCGTAAAATAATAAATTGCTTCATTTGCATTTGTATCCTGTTTCCTAAGAATTTTAACAACATTCTTAATCATGTGTATCAAGGTAACATTATTTCTGATTATAAGAATAAAAGATTTGTGTATGAAAGTGTGTAGCATTTTGTTTGAAATGTGTATTTAATTAAAAAATATAATCAAATATGTACACACATTTTAATAGAAGTAGTTTTTAAGGGATAGAAGTATATTATTGCACATTTAAAAAGTAATAAAAGAATATAAATTTGTATATATAACAATATGTAACTGAGAAATGTAAGGTAAAACTGTTGTGCCGTTAGATTCTCTAAAAGTGAGTTGTATTTTAGGTCCTCTTTTCATCTAATCTGATTATTATGTGCCTGTTATTTAGTAAAAATTAAGATTGCTAACATATGAGAATAATTTATAGATTCAAAAATAAGTAATTAAAAGTGAAATGCTACCACAAACAATTTCTATACATTATGGCGTACAACACAATGAAGTAATACTGATAATTTTTAAATAGTTGAATTCCATCATTTATTTCTATAAAGGAATTTATGGTCTAAAAAAAGTTCTGGAACCATCCTGTTTGTTATAAAGGGATGAAGATTATCTATAATACATATTTATAGCTAGACACTGAATAAGAATAAAAAACTATAAGATATTTTTCTAAGTTATACATTAATGGCACATAATTGTTTAACCTTGTTTAGTTTCCAAAAATTTTAACCTGATGCAAATACTGATAAGTATACATACTAATGAATGCATATACACTTGCTAGAAAAAGTCTACGTTCACATACTGTTGCTTACATAAAAAACAACAAAAAATTTAAAAACTGGAATTTGAAAAAATTTTTTTAATTATATTTTATTTAGTCCATTTCAAGTATTAGAATAACTAAAGTAAACTGGGTTTGCTTTCATAGCTTTTAAAATAAATACAGGTTTGTAGTAATGCTAACAAAAATCAAGTAGAAAAAGTCTGCGTTTACTGTTTTAGCAGTAACCATAAAAATTATTTAAAAAGGATGATGAGCTATTTAATAGCTGGTTGGGATTAACACCGTCTTTTGAGAACCTCCTGAAGTCGTTTCGGAATTGAATTATTAAGTCTTGTGGTTTCTTCAGTGCTTATCTTTTGACATTATCTATTTGACATCTCTTCAGCATATCCATGCTAGATGTGTTGACGAATTATAGGTTCCAACAAATCCAATAGTTGTTCTGAGGATTCAGATCAACGGATGGAAATTTTTAAATTGCGTGTTTCCTTTCCAATACCAGGTGAGGAGGAAGAGACTCCTCTGTACGTGACTATCTACGGTAACACAAAATTGTATTTAAAGCAGGGAAACCAGGGGGGTGAATGTTTGTTTCAACGGATCCGAGACGAAATATATGTATTGTCCCGCAAACAACAAAACATGATGAATGAAATTAAAAAGATAAAGCAAGAGTGGGCCATGGACCAAAAAGTCTTGTTAAGGTCCAAACTCAGCGAGATGACTGCGAAATGCGACCTCATTCAAAGGGAAAGAGACATATTTAAAGAGGAAAAAGACTTGTTGAAAGAGGAAAAGGACGTGTTGAAAACAAAAGAAAAATGAGTTGAACGCTAAAATAATGATATTAAAATTTAAATTGGAAAATACATTAGTTGAAAATAAAATATGGGGAACCAAAGAAAACGAGTGGAAAACTGAAAGAGATGAGTGGAAAGCAGAAGAACATGAGTTAAACACAGAAATGAATACATTGAAAAATAAATTGCAAAGTACATTGGTCGTAGATAAAATATTGAAAAGAATGATACAGAGCGAACGAAAGCTCAGAATGATAAACCCATGGCGATGGAAAAGAGTACCAAAGTTACCACGACCTGCCAACGTTCTCTCGTAATCATTCTACTTTAGATCATGTTTGGAGAACCCTCGTTCAAAAAGTTTTCCAACCTTATTCAAAAACTTACCAACGTTAAAAAAAAAATTTTCCCCCCAAAGTCTTTGATATTTTTTTGAGAGAACAGTTTAAATACTGCACGCGTCTCATCCTACTCAATCGTGCGCAATGGATTCTTCTCCAGAGTATGATGATTTGATTGACATGTTCAGTTTACCAGCGCCCATTTCACCTTTACCACCGACTCCAGTGGCTTCTCCATCACATGAGCCATTTCAAGAGGATTCCATGATTTATGAATCTGTACCTGAACCACCTATGGTACCTGAACAATCCATTGAGTCTCGACAACGAATGGAATTTCAAGAATCCTCTGATCCCGTGGAATCACCTATTGCACCTGAACCCATTGTTTCTTCACCTGTGTACAAGATAGATTCCCATGTGCCGAATGTAACTTTTCCCGTGCACAAGATATCTACAAATGTGCGAAAGATGGATTCACCAAAGCGAAGGGCAGATTCACCAAAGCGAAGGGCAGATTCACCAAATCAAAGGGCAGATTCACCAAAGCAAAGGGCAGATTCACCTGTAAAAAAGATGGATTCCTCAAAGCGAAAGATGGATTCCCCAAGGCGAAGGTCAAATTCACCATAGCAACGGGCAGATTCACCTGTGAGAAAGGTAGCTTCCATCATTCAACGAGATTCTCGATCTTCTCCTCAACGAAACGAGAATGGGCCCCGAGATCCTAGGTTGTATCGCAGACCCGATTTCAGACCACCCTCTCGTAGACCTGATTTTAGACCCAGGCGACCCCCGTATGCCCATCGATTGATTCCCACTTCTCAAGTGTCGGCTCAAGTGTTTCTCCACAGCCAAGGTTTGGCCGTGTTGTATCTCCGAGACCAGGGATTCACGCTCACCAACGGTGTCGTCTCGTATGCCTTGGATCGGCAATGTCCCAACGAACTATTTAAATATTTACATTACCTCAATGTCGGTACCATTTGTGTGACGGATCAACAATCCAAGCTCAAATTTAAAGAAATTCAAGCGAGTTGGACCTCAGCCAGTCCGTTCAAAAGGATCCCTGTGATGCTGTTAAATGCCAACGAACGAAACAGGGGGTGGGGGGGGGGAATGTCCCTTTTGTAACGAGACACATTTTCATCGTTGGGTAGCCGTGCAAGGCATGTGCGCCATTCTGCATCAACCCATCAATCCCATTTTTCATTCGTGAGCAAGATTGGTTTGGGCAAGCTCCGCCCACATCCTGTCTGAGAAGTATAAAAGGAGAGCTCGTTGGGACGCTTCAAATCAGTCGGCTCTCGACTCGCCAGCAGTATGGACGCAATAGATGCCTTCCCGGAGGACTTGTTCACCACCGTAGTGCCTGTAACGCTGCCCGAGAAAACCGAGACGTTGGAATATGCAGCTCGACAAGGCCTCGTCAGAGCGTTCATCCTGTATCAGGAGATGGCCAGGAAACGTGTGTTTGTCCTGTTTTATAACGATAGTTGGCATTGCAGACGATCGTATATGGACAATTTCAAGCGGGCCGTGTTGGCGGCGAGAATCTAAAATCCCTTTGAACTCGATGAGATGACGTGGGAAAAGTTGTCGCAAGGCTTAATGAGAAATCCCGATCGACCGCTGAAGAATACGGACAAACGGATGGGATTCATGTACCAAAACATGTTTATCGTAAAAACTGGCTTTACCTTTGGCTTTCGCACCGTGAAACCGGGAGAGATTCATTTGATCCAAACCACCCATGTGCCCATGCTAATGTACGAATTGCTCTCCTCCAGTTTGAAGCATCAAAGCAAACTCAATCTGTATAGGAGGAGTTTTGAGCCATTTCACCAAATGCTCTATCATCGGAAAGTGTTGGAGCCCCATACGCCTCATCCCATCCCGGCGGGAACTCATTACATTTTACTAACAGTGCAAAAGACCGTATTTGGGGTGGACATTATTCCCGAAACCATTTTTCCTCAACTCGTTCAGAGCGGATTCAACCTGGGGGATTTTCGAAAGGTGAAGCGATATGACCCAAAAGCCTACAAACTACCTCCTCCGACCCCGGCTCATGGTGAAACGAGAAAGCAACCTTTGGAGGAAGAGGTGCATCCTCCCTCCAAGAAATATTTCAGGATTCCAAAGAAATCCTACAAAATACTCATTACACCGGTCGTGCGACCCCCTTTGATGATTGCCAGACCTGACTTGGTGGCTCCTCAACCCGTCTCCATTCCACCTCAGAAGATCCGTTTGTCAGATTCACCTGTGTCTCAACCACCTCAGCAGATCCAATTATCAGATTCACCTCAGCAGATCCATTTTCCAGACCCACCTGTGTCTCAACCACCTGTGCAGATCAATTTTCCAGATCCACCTGTTGCTCAACCACCTGTGCAGATTCAATTTCCAGATCCCTCAGCAGATCCAATTTCCAGAACCACCTGTCCAATTTCCAGAACCACCTCTGCAGATCCAGTTTCCAGATCCACCTGTGGAGCCTTCGTTTGACCATTTAATGTCAAACGTATTTGGAGACTATTCGGTGCCTGAACAAATGATGGAAGCCCCCCCCCTTCAGCCCATGCACAAGAACCCCAGCTGATTCTTACGGATCCTTCTCTCTTTGATCCAAATAACGAATTTATATCGTTTTTGGACCTTTTGAAGAGGGGTTGGCCATGGAACAGCAGGAAGCACCCCTGGATTTGACAATGCCCAGAATGAACCATATGAAAAGCAAACTGTTGGGTTTAAAGTGAAAGAACCTCTAGATTTGTCTTGCAAATAAATCTTGGCAGTTGTGTACATATTTATTGTAAATATGGATTGTTTTGTACATTTTTTTTTGTAAGTATTTTTTGTAAATAAAAAAAATGTTTTATGGAAACAAGTCTGATTTTTTTGTCCAAAAAAATACCAACCTTGACACATTACACAAGAGGATGTAAAAAAAAATGGTTTCGGTACAAAATTTATTGGACCAGTGTCGTTCTCGCACTACGATTGTCTTTGGAAATCTGGGTCGGTGGCCGGATCGAGTCACATATTTCGAGCAAGACTATCCTTACACCATAATTTTTGAGCCCAATTTTGGTGTGCACGTTCCTCGGTCGTTTGGAAAAAGAGTGGTCGCGTTTACGAGTCATTTGGATTTGACGTGAGATCCAGGAGTCGAGTTGAGATTTTTTCAATTGGGTCGTCCCCCGTTTCGCCGAGTTTGGGAGGCGTATCAACCCCACAATAAGGAGGCGTACGCGTTGAATCTCACGCAATGCACGCGTTTGGTGGACATTTACGTGACATTATTAACGTGGTTGGACGATTGGGAAATGCATCAAGATGAAAACCTCCCTTGGCGCCTGCTGATGTCCCAATCTTGGAAACGGGCTTTGGAAAAACACGTGGAGCGCTCGCATCAAAAGGCCTTGGCCCATGGAATGCCAGTTGACGTCTCGCTCCTCGAGCATATATAACGCCAGCTTCTAGCCAGCAGAATCATTCTCTCTCAGCAACATGTAGAATCAACCTGCCTATTTTGCCCATGCCAGTGTGCTTCTCCACCTGGGCAAGCTAATGCCCATCGAGTTGTCTGTTGCCACCATTCCCAGGGATGGCAGTGATCCTGAAGTGCTCTGCATTACGGTGAACCACGAAGACCTGAACTCCACGCCCAAAGACATGCGTTCCAACGCCTGTAAAAACGCCCATCTTCGTCTGGTGTGCCCGCTGCCCATGAGTGTGCCGGCGCAATAGTTGCGCTATTGCGTGAGGGGCCAGTTAGACCAGCTGTCCCAAGGAAGAAAAGGACTCATCGTAGTCAAAAGCCCAAAGCAGCAAAAAATATTCAAAAAGTTGGGACTCTCCACCATGGCTTTGGAGATGCTGCCCAAATTCAACACCTTTTGTGATGGAACCTTTCCCAACCCCATGCATGATGACCTCCACGAGGAAGGGGACGTCTGTCATTGCACCATGTTAAAATCGTTTCAATTTGCAAAATACCTGCAGCGGTTCAACAAGCTGCAAGTGGAATGGAGCTCCAAAGTTTCAGCTTTGGCAGTGTAAAAAAAAATTGCTCATGGGCCCAAAAAAAGGGGGACCGAGTCGACACAAGAGTCGACTCGGTCCCTCATTTTTTGGGTCAAGGAAGGTGCCAACGTTGGAGAGCATCTCTTTTAAAACTTGTACTAAAAAAAGGCTACAAAATTTCTACCAAGGATGGAGAGTATCCACCTAAAGTTGCCTGATGGTGCGTGTAGTTTTTGCATGGTCCTGTTGGATAGAATCAGCCAATAGGTATCTCATGATATGGATATTGTTTCAATGTTGGATAGAATCAGCCAAAAATATCTCATGATATGGATATTGTTTCAATGTTGGATCAGTAATCCAATATATAGATGCCTGATGATATAGATATTGTTTCAATGTTGGATCAGTAAGCCAATATATATATATATATATATATATATATATATAGATTGGAGAGTATCAGCCAATAGGAATCGATTCACGTGATCCTAAAGGGTATAAAAGGCGAGACATCAGCAGACAGAGAAATTCTCTCTCAGAGTTCTTTTAAAGCAACATGTCTCATCTAGCTTTCTTCGCCCATGCCAACGTATTTCACCGTGGAGGCAAGCCTGTGCCCGTCGATTTGTCCATTGCCACGATTCCGGAGGATGGAAAAGACCCAGAAGTGATTTGTATTACGGTGGATCATTCCAACCTAATCACCACCTCGAAAGACTGTCGGGCCAACCGTTACATTAACGAGCGCCTCAGTCTGAAGAGCCACATCCCTGCATCCGTGCCACTGGAGTACCTGTCCTTTTGCGCCAGGGGCAAATTTTGTCACCTGGTGCAAGGAAATCGAGGCCTCATTGTTGTCAAAGGGTCGGACCAGCGCAAAATTTTGAGCAGCTGGGGATCTTTACCATAAACTTGGAAACTCTGCCGAAAATCCAGGATTTGAACGATCGTACTCTACCAGATCACCGGCACAATGAGGTGCACGAATATTACGACATTTCAGAGTGCGCCATGGTAAAGTCGTACCGTTTTGCCAGATACCTGGAAAACTTTAACAAGCTGCAGGCCGAATACAACAGACAAATTGCTGGTTTGGTAGAGTGAGAGTGAAAAATTGAAATTTGAACTGTAAATATTGGACTAAACTGTAAATATTGAACTGTAAAAAATGCCCATGGGCCCAAAAAAAGGGGGACCGAGTCAACACAAGAGCTGACTCGGTCCCCCTTTTTTTGGGTTAAGGAAGGTGCCAAAGTTGGAGGGCTTCTCTTTTAAAACTTGTACTAAAGAGATGCACAAATATAGGTTAAACGATTAGTTTCAAGGTTGAAAAGCTTCAACCAATCGGAATCGTTTCACCTGACCCCACTAGAATATATAAAAGGCGAGCAGCTAGCAGCCAGAAATCAGAGTGCTTCTGAATGCAGTCAAGAGTTTAGAAATTTATTTTTGGTTAAAACTGTCAGGTTTGTGGGTTTGTATTGAATATTCCAAATCTGGCAGTTTTGACGGAAAAAAGAATTTTCATGACAACAGGTAAATGCTAAATGTTTTTCGTTAAGACTGTCAGGATTTGGAGTAATGTTGAAAATTCCCAGATTCTGGCAGTCTTATCGGTAAATGTTTTTAGACAAAATCTTCAAAAATCCGAAAATTGGGGGACCGAGTCGCATGTCGACTGGGTCACCCTTTTTTCGGGCCAAATTATCCACCAAGATTGGATTGCATCTTTTTAAAAATTTGACTTAAAAAATTGGACTCGCCTGCTGGCTGCAAGTTGAGACCTCCGTGTTTCCTTGACACGCCAAGATTGGTAGGCTTTATATCGTGAGATGGCAATGGAATAATTCTCTGGAATGATTCTCTTGGTTTTCTCGACATACCAACGTTGCATTGTTTACATTTCATGGGTCGCTGCTTTCAAGACACACCAAGCTTGAAGCATCTCCACTTCATTTGTGGATCGCCCCCTGACATGTCTCCATTTCATTTGTGGATCCCCCCCCCGTTTTAAATCATTCGTCTAGGATGGGCTGAAAAATTTTCTCACGCCCATCAAAAATATTTTTCGGAGGAATTTGAAAAAATTTAGGGGAGGTGGAAATGGGATTCTACTAAAGGAGCCGTGGGATGGAGACCTTAAACACAACGTAGAGGACAAGATTCTTACAAAAAGAGCCGAGGATGGGGTTTCCTTTCAAAAAAGGTCGTTTTCCGTTTCCAATCATTTTTTGAAAGGGTCACGGTGCTCAACTATTTATTCGACCGACTTTAATAATAAACTTTCATTTGTTATGAAGGAATTCGCCGAAGAAATCATGAACAGGGCAGCTGTCGAAGAAAATTCTTCGTCACCTGATAACATTTTAACGGTAAGTGGTGATGGGACCTGGAAGACGAGAGGACATTCATCGTTGGTTGGAGTATGTACTCTAATGGTGCCGAAACAGGTAAGGTGTTGGATAGGGAAGTGTTGTCCTCATTTTGCAAAGGATGCGACAGTTATAAAGGGGTAAAGTTTGGTATCAAGTACAATAAATGGCAAAGAGCGCATAAGATTTCATGTAGAAAAAATTATTCTGGCTCTACTGGTAAGATGGAGGTTGACGGGATGTTGAGGATTTTTAATCGATCGGAAAAGCTTCACAACCTGAAATATTCGAACTACATAGGAGATGGCGACACTAAAACATTCGATGCCCTTTCTGAAAACAAGCCATACGGCGATGACCATCTTATTCAGAAAATAGAATGTGTAGGCCATGTGCAAAAGAGCATGGGCACAAGATTTAGGATGCTTAAATTAGTATATGGTAAGAAGAAATTATTTGATGGTAAAACTATAGGTGGTAAAGGTAGGTTAACTGATAGTTTAATTGATAAGCTTGCGCATTACTATGGTAATGCTATTCGATGCAATTCTACTAGTGTAAAGGAAATGCGGAAAGCCATTTGGGCTGTTTGGGGTCATTCTTGCAGCACCAATGATGAACCGATGTACTGGTTTTGTCCTACAAATCCAAATACATGGTGTAAGTATAATGCTGCAATTAATAATAATTTACAAAATTATAAACACAAACCATCAGTTGCGAAAGCTGTTCGAGATGTAATTAAGCCTGTATTTGCAGACTTATCTGGCACTCCTGAAGAAATGTTTAGGAGATAAGACACAGAATCCTAATGAAAGTTTAAATTCATTAATCTGGAAGTTTTGTCCTAAGACGATTGATTCTAGCCTTCAGATTGCAGAGATTGCTGCAAATCTAGCAACCAGCATTTTTAATGATAAAAATCAAATACTTATTACTATTTTAGAGAAATTTGGCTTAAAAATTAACAAAAATGTTTGTGTGTCCCTGGTTGAACGTGACAATCGTCGAATCTTTACGTCAAGAAAGAGGAGCTTAGCATCATCGTTTGAAGCTCGCAAAGCCAAAAAAATTAAAAAGAGTAAAGAAATTGAGCTGTTTGAGCAACAGGAAAGCATATCCTATGATCCTGGAGCATTTTAGCATGTAATTTTTAAAATTTATTTTCTCAAATTCAATTTAAAACTTTAAAGCCTTTTTTCTCAGTTTGTGTTTTTTTCACGTACGCGCATTGCGTTTCAAAAACTATCATACTTTGATGCATAAAACTTTACAGAATTATAAACTCTATCATAATATTTAAT
This sequence comes from Trichonephila clavata, assembly GCA_019973975.1. Taxonomy (NCBI): domain Eukaryota; kingdom Metazoa; phylum Arthropoda; class Arachnida; order Araneae; family Nephilidae; genus Trichonephila; species Trichonephila clavata. The sequence goes on from BMAO01029112.1 coordinate 44,850, forward strand.
TTCAGCTATTTATAGTATTACATATTTGTAATTGTTTGAAAAATTTCAAAAAAATTAAATTTTTTAAAAATATTATTTTTTATTCTATTTATATAAAAATCGCTACCATGTAATAAGGATATATTTGATTTTATAAATCAACTTATTGCTAGTAATTAGAATTATTATTGCAGAAAATATCATGCGCGTCGTAAAACTTACGATTTGTTTTTTACAAAATTTTTTCTTATATTTATGTGCTTATTATTTTTAAAATTATGATTATATTTTTGACATTTTATAATTTTTTGAAACTTTAATCCTTTATAAAAAATGTGTAAAAGAATCAAATTATTTCATTTTAACCTCAAAGAATTATTTCTAGTCGAAAATTGTTCATATTTTGTGCTCTCGAAACATTTTTAACACCCCTGAGACCCCTTAAGTCCCAAGACTGAGACAATTTCCTTAAATTCATCATCAGACAGGTTCAATATTGAATTTTCCTCATTACTAACCTGGTTGATTATGTTTCCATCCCCTTAGGTCAAACTGAGCAGAAGCCATTAATTCTTTAGATACCGTAATGAAGGAGTTTAACTCGCCGATAGTATTTACACTCGACATGCAGTTATCTACATACATAAATTCCTTTAACTTAGCAGCTATTCCCCTTTGGGATTCGTACGCATTTCCTAAATGGTAACTGATTGTCGCGCGGCAAGTAAAAAAGGGCTCGCGTTCACTCCGAAAACAACACGACAATGTGAATAAACAATAAGTTTTCTTGGATCACACTCCTCCCACCATAGGAACCGGATAATTTTTTTATCAGAGGGAGCAACTTTTATTTGGAGAAAAGCTCGTCGTATGTCCGAAATCACTCCATATTTTCCCTGCCGAAATCTGTTAAGCAGCTTAGGGATCAATTCCGAATAATTAGGCCCCTTTTCAATACAATCGTTCAGCGACCCTGAATTTCTTTCTTTGACTGACGCATCAAATACTGGACGAATTCGAGTGGTGGAGGTTTCTTTAAAGACAGGTCGATGTGGTAAGAAATGGCCCTTTTCCCTAGAAAGTTCCTCTGGTTCAACACAGATTCTATAATTTTCTCAGAGACCCATTCCTTAAATATATTTTAATACTCCTGTAGACAATTTCTTTTTTGTAAAGACCTTACGCAAGACTTTAATCGTCTTTCGGCAATGTTTCTATTATCCGATAATTCAGGATGAACCTCTAACCATGGGAGTGACACCTGATATCTACCCTCGTCATCTCTTCTTAACGAACGCACAAAATGATCCTTCACCGCTTCCTCAATTTCCGATTTCGACAGGAAATACTCGGTTCTTTAATTCCCAGCGAATCAAGTGACCATAGGTCACAAATTTTCAAATCACTAACATGAAGCGATAAAAGAACTTCACTAGCGCTGACACCTTCCCCCGTTCTGCCCATTATAATCCATCCGAAATAAGTATTCATCGCAACGAGTCCACTCGGCAGATTCTTAATTTCCCCTGTAAACAGTTTCCCTGCATAGTCCGCACCTATCAATCCGTGGATTTCATTAACGTTACTTTCATATAAACAGAAGTTTTCATTTACCGTTAAGGCCGTTATCACTAAGGCCGCGATTCCACAATTTTTAAATTCTTCTATAAGTTTCATATTTTCTAGTTTTGGAATCGGTGCGCAAATAGTTTTTTATTCCATTACATTAAGCGCGCAATCGAAACTATTATCTACATTACTCAGATTAATAACATATTTTTTATGTTTCTCTTTTTCTTTGCAATCCCCCAAACAAACCATGCACAACAGTTTCATGTCCTATATCCTTTAATTGTAATTTACGCGCCACGAATTCTGAAATGTAACTACCTGATGAGCCAGAATCTATAATTAATCTAATCATATGTTTTTGTTTAGCTCCTGAGATCTTAACAATAATCGTTTGTAACATCACACGCTTTCTAATAGAAGCATTACTCAAAGCGCTGTCATTATTTTCTGTTTTTGAAAAATCCTCCCGCGCTTTTCCTTTTCCCATACACATTACAGTCACGTGTCTCCCAGAACATAAATCGCACTTAACATTTGCCCTAGAAGACGAAGCAATATGTCGTTTTTTTATGAGTCAAACACCTAAAACAAGAACCAGCTCGCTTACATATTACTACCTTCTTTTCCAAACTTAAAAGATTATTTATACAAGAGACTGCAGAATGTCTATTGGATTTTCAAAATAAACAATTTGATCATTTTCAATTTTCCTAGACGGAACAGACTCATTAATTAACACTGATGCCGTAGGTTGGCGCCGATATTCAGTATAATTCATTTTTGCTCTAGGTTTCATTTCTGGATTAGAATTATTTATATTTAAAAAGGTTCGTTCTCTTGCAGTGAGTTGTGAAGACAAAAAATCTGTTAGTATATCGATTTCGCAATCAGAAGTATTACTCGGTGATTTATTATACACCATATCCGTTAGTCTGTCTACTATGGAAGGGGAGTATGTTAGTTTAACGAAAGCAACAAAGGAATTTATTTGGTTAAAGAATATAATTAATGATAAAAGTTTGAATTTGGAATTATGTGAAAATGTAATATTCAGTGACAATCAAGCTGCTATAAGTTTTTCCAGTTCACCAGTAGAAAATTATATAACGAAACATATCGATGTTCGTTACCATTTCTTAAGGAATTTAATAAATGACAAGGTTTTTCAAATTAAATATGTTAGTACCAAAAATAATTTGGCAGATATTTTTACTAAACCCATAATAAAGGAAAAATTAATGGAATTTTGTAGAAAACCATTTTCTATTTAAGAGAAAGGAACTTTGTTTATTTAGATTATAAAATATTTGTCTCTTGCAATAAAGATATTGTGAATAAAGTATTGTATGCAACATATTTTTATAAAATGAAATTATATTACTGATTTGTAAGAGATAATGGTGCGGAGGTTGGAAAAAGAGGGCCGATTGTTAGACATTTAAAAAAAAATTTTCATTTTAGGATCCGAATTTTTTGTAGTGTCCATGAGTTTTTCCAACCACTACGCGCCATGATCTCGGGTGGATAGACTGATTCGAACCCGACCTTTTTGTGAGTTTAGAGTTTTGTAGTTGGCAACAGCTGCAATGTAGATTAAACTAACTTAGCACGTGTATTTAAGGAGACCGTTGTTGGTCAAGAGATGATCGTCGGTTTCAGACGAAATGATTTTTCTCTTCGATTGAAGGCATATGAGATATGTGCAACTGGTTTGTTGCTTAGTATTTTTTAAAGGTGTTTCGATTTTATTAGAAGTTAGAAAATTGAAGGAGGGGTTCGAATCAGTTAACCAAAGTCTGGTTATATTATTATTTTTGATGGATTGTATTTTTTAACTTAATGTTTTAATTGCTCCAGTGGCGAGCAGATTCACTTGGCTTATTTAAAGAATAAAAATATATGTTTTAAAGAAACTGCTTTCTTACTATGCCTCCTCGACATAAAATTTCGCTGCCAAGCTTTGCCGACGTTAGTTCAATATGAAGAATTATTTCATAGTGGTTATGGGCCCAGGCTACGCTCTATGTCGAGTCGGGTTAAGCAGTTGAACCAGAACATGAACTTTGTCCAATTTAAATATTGTTCCAGTATAGAATTATCTGTTAAGAACTTCAGTTGCTGGTATACTAAATAGAGTATCGAATATGGAAGTGAACAATCAGATTCCTGTGTTAACCCAAAATAATTGGAACACATGGAAACATGATATGCAAGTAATCTTAATGCATTAGGGTTGCTGGAAATTTATTATACAGACCAAGCCAGAGGAACCTGATGAAGGGGCAACCTACAAGGAAAAGTGTGACTTCCAATTACGGAAAGATCGATGCTATACGGTGATTTACACTAACATCAGTTCAGATCTGAAGAATCTGATAACAGAAACAACTGATGGAGTAGTGGCATGGAAAATATTAAAGGATCACTTTGAACCAGTAACCCAGCTTTTGGATGAATTCTTCGGAACAAGATACCAACCAGGGGAAGATGTCGGAATCTTCATATCTCGTGTAAAGACGGCGGCAACCAGGCTACAAGAGGCGGGTCATAAATTGGACGACCTTTACATAGGGTTTCAATTAAAAAGGTGGCTTCCTCAGGAATTCCAGTCTACCGTGCAGCAAATTTACAGATGGAAAAAAGACTTCACAGCTGTCAAAAGTGAAGCGGAGCTGATATTGGAAGCCAATCGTCTTCAACTTATGAAGCAAGACTTGGAGAAAACCGAGACCGTTTACTTCAGCAATTTCCTATCAAAGAAGAAGTTGAGCAAAGTTCCTAGAAATGTAAATACAGTTCCTGGTGGTACGAATGCAACTCCTGCAAATCCAAGTGGTAAAACAGAATATCAGAAAAAGGAAGGTACGGTATTTAACTGTAAAACTACCAAACATTTAAAACGGTCTAGTAAGATGATAGGTCCTTGTTATTTATGTAATAAATATGGGCATCTTAAAAGTAAATTGTAAAGAGAAAAACTCTCGAGAAAAGCCTCCTTCAACTGCAAATGAAACTTATAACACAGAGTTTAATATAAATTTAGGATTTTGTGAAGCTGAATGTAAATAAGCACCTTGTTACTAGCTGTAACTTATTTGAGGAAAACTCCGATAAAGGTGTTTGGGTAATAGATACGGCAGCCACGAGTCATTTTTGTAATGACAAGAGTTTATTTTTAGATTTTAGACCAATATCTAACATGGAAATGTCGTTAGTAACGGAGGATAAAAGTTGTCCAATAGAGGGAATCGGTAAACTTAAATTTTTGGTAAAATATAAGGATAGTTTCCATGAAATAACTTTTTCAGATGTTTTATTTAGTCCCAACTTAAGGAGAAATTTGTTATCCGGTTCCAGATTAGAAAGTAAAGGTGCGAATTTTGTGGGTAGCAAGGGTAAAATTAACGTTTTCAATAAAGACTGGCTACAGTTGTTCTCGGCGACACGCCACGAAAATTTGTATTTTTTTAAGCCTGACCATTATATTTTACCCAAGAGTACAGAAATAAATTCAGTTCGTAATGCAACTGACAAAACAAAATGCGGATCAATTGAAATATGGCATCAACGCTTTTGCCATATTAATAACGATTACTTGATAAAAACTAGTAAAAATGATAGTGTAAGAGGTCTCCTACGTTTAGCTGATAATAAGTCGCCTTGTATTCCATGTAAATTAGCTAAATCCAAGAGAGTTTCACTTAAAAATACGGGGGCCGTAAGATCAAAAAGTCCACTGGAATTGTTGCATATGGATCTTTGTGGTCCAATGCCAACTGAAAGTCATGGCGGTAATAAATATTTCTTGAGTATAATTGACGATTACTCGAGAAAAGTGACTGCATTTCCTATTAAGAAAGAGTCGGACGTATTGCATACGTTTATAAGATTTCAGAAACGAGCAGAACGTTTTCTAAATAGAAAATTAATAGCAGTTAAAACTGATGGCGGACTAGAATTTTGTAATAAAGATATGGATACTTTTTTGGCAGAACTGAGTATAAAGCACGAGGTGACAAATCCATATACGCCGGTAATGAATGGGGGTAGCGGAGAGTTACAATTTAACCGCAATAGATGGCATTAAAACATTGCTTAAGTCGAGTGAAGTTCTACATAAGTTTTGGGAAGAAGCATTACTTTGCTTCATTTATGCGTGGAATAGAATTTGTCACAAAGATGAGAAAACCCCTTTCGAAAAATATTCAGGTAGAAAACCATCAATATTGCATCTAAAACCTTTTGGTTGTTTGGCATATGCTGGTGTTCCAAAACAGATTAGAAAGAAATTCGATATGCGTGCAAAAATAGGAATTATGATGGGCTATGCACAGCGTACTAAGGATATGGTTAATAGAAGAAAATAAATTAGTCGAGACTATTAATGTAAGATTCGATGAATATAGGAAAGGAATTGGTTTTAAACCGAAAACTAATGGTTATCCCAGACTTGATTTGAACTTTCCTGATTATGATGATGAGGAGGACGATTTTTTTTTTGATACTGTAAGAAATTCGTTAGCGAGTCGTTTAGTTTCAAAGACAAGTACAGAAACTCCCTCAACATCATTTGAATAACCAGATTTATCTTCTGATAATCGTAGCTTAATCCCATGTTCAGAGAGAGAGAGGTTAAGTGGATTAGAAATATAGGTAGGGAAGTAACTGGATCCAACGTATATTATGGTATTACATAGGGACAGCAACCCGTTTGAGATCTTTTAACGAGATAGAACGATTCTGTAATAAGAATAACATTCAGTATGAACCGAGTTTGTTTGATTTTAGAAAGGAAGATACTGAATCCCAGGAAGTTAATATGGTTGAAGTAGATACTCCTAACTGTTATAAACAGGCAATAAGATCCAGGAAAGCATCTAAATGGCATGATGCAATGGATAGGGAGATAAACATAATGAAGGAACGCAAGGTTTGGGATTTGGTTGATCCTCCAGACAACATAAAAATTTTAGGAAACCGTTGGGTTTATACTGTAAAACGTGATGAAAATAATAAAATAGTTAGATAAAAGGCCCGCTTAGTTGCGCAAGGTAACACACAAATAAAAGGCGAATCATTTGACGGGGTATTTAGTCCAGTTGTTAACTTTACTATTGTAAGATTATTTTTCACTATATGTGTATGTTTGTGGAAATGGATGCATGTTCAAGTAGATATCACTAATGCCTATTTATATGCTAATTTAGATACTGTTATCTTTATGAAGCAACCAACGGGATATTAAACTGATCCTAACAAAGTGTGTAAGTTAAGTAAGGCAATATATGTGTAGTCTTCACCAGAGTGGCCGACAGTGGTTTTTGGAATTAGAAAATAAATTAATTAAATTGAAATTTAAGAAATTAGAGTGGGTTAATTGTTGATATGTTTGAAAATAATGTAATTCTATTATTTTATGTAGACGATATAATAATATTTGGCAGAGAGACTGAAAACGTAAATTTTGTAATAAAATTATTACAGAAAAATTTTGATTTAAAGATTCTGGGTAAAACAAAGAAGTTATTAGGAATAGAATTTGAAGAACAAGATGATGGTCTCTTTATACATCCAAAATCTTACATTCAAAAATTATGCAAAATTTATGAAAAATATAAATATCCTGTAAGTTTATTGCCTATATCAAAAGGCCAAACTCTTTCCAAATTAGATTCGCCCAAAACTAGCGAAGAAATTTTAACGTTTCCTTATAGAAATTTAATAGGATCATTGTCATTTATTGCTATACGCACAAGACCTGATATTATGTATGCAGTGAATATACTATCCCAATTCCAATCAAACCCAGGAATAAAACATTGGAATTGTTTGAGATTATTAGGTTATTTAAAATACACTCAAAGATATAAATTGGAGCTTTCAAAAGTTAAATCACTAAAATTAAGATGTTACTCAGACTCGGATTTTGCTACAAATAGGGATGATAGAGTGTCGATGGGGGGATTCATAACTTTCATTGGCGAAACTCCAATTTCCTGGCGAACTTTTAAGCAAAAATCCGTTAGTCTGTCTACTATGGAAGTGGACTATGTTAGTTTAACGGAAGCAACAAAGGAATTTATTTGGTTAAAGAATATAATTAATGATAAAAGTTTGAATTTGGAATTATGTAAAAATGTAATATTCAGTGACAATCAAGCTGCTATAAGTTTTTCCAGTTCACCAGTAGAAAATTATAGAACGAAACATATCGATGTTCGTTACCATTTCTTAAGGAATTTAATAAATGACAAGGTTTTTCAAATTAAATATGTTAGTACCAAAAATAATTTGGCAGATATTTTTACTAAACCCATGATAAAGGAAAAATTAATGGAATTTTGTAGAAAACCATTTTCTATTTAAGAGAATGGAACTTTTTTTATTTAGATTATAAAATATTTGTCTCTTGCAATAAAGATATTGTGAATAAAGTATTGTATGCAACATATTTTTATAAAATGAAATTATATTACTGATTCGTAAGAGATAATGGTGCGGAGGTTGGAAAAAGGGGGCCGATTGTTAGACATTTAAAAAAAAAATTTCATTTTGGGATCCGAATTTTTTGTAGTGTCCATGAGTTTTTCCAACCACTACGCGCCATGATCTCGGGTGGATAGACTGATTCGAACCCGACCTTTTTGTGAGTTTAGAGTTTTGTAGTTGGCAACAGCTGCAATGTAGATTAAACTAACTTAGCACGTGTATTTAAGGAGACCGTTGTTGGTCAAGAGATGATCGTCGGTTTCAGACGAAATGATTTTGCTCTTCGATTGAAGGCATATGAGGTATGTGCAACTGGTTTGTTGCTTAGTATTTTCTAAAGATGTTTCGATTTTATTAGAAGTTAGAAAATTGAAGGAGGGGTTCGAATCAGTTAACCAAAGTCTGGTTATATTATTATTTTTGATGGATTGTATTTTTTAACTTAATGTTTTAATTGCTCCAGTGGCGAGCAGATTCACTTGGCTTATTTAAAGAATAAAAATATATGTTTTAAAGAAACTGCTTTCTTACTATGCCTCCACGACATAAAATTTCGCTGCCAAGCCTTGCCTACGTTAGTTCAATATGAAGAATTATTTCATAGTGGTTATGGGCCCAGGCCACGCTCTATGTCGAGTCGGGTTAAGCAGTTGAACCAGAACATGAACTTTGTCCAATTTAAATATTGTTCCAGTATAGAATTATCTGTTAAGAACTTCAGTTGCTGGTATACTAAATAGAGTATCGAATATGGAAGTGAACAATCAGATTCCTGTGTTAACCCAAAATAATTGGAACACATGGAAACATGATATGCAAGTAATCTTAATGCATTAGGGTTGCTGGAAATTTATTATACAGACCAAGCCAGAGGAACCTGATGAAGGGGCAACCTACAAGGAAAAGTGTGACTTCCAACTACGGAAAGATCGATGCTATACGGTGATTTACACTAACATCAGTTCAGATCTGAAGAATCTGATAACAGAAACAACTGATGGAGTAGTGGCATGGAAAATATTAAAGGATCACTTTGAACCAGTAACCCAGCTTTTGGATAATTCTTCGGAACAAAATACCAACCAGGGGAAGATGTCGGAATCTTCATATCTCGTGTAAAGACGGCGGCAACCAGGCTACAAGAGGCGGGTCATAAATTGGACGACCTTTACATAGGGTTTCAATTAATAAGGTGGCTTCCTCAGGAATTCCAGTCTACCTGCAACAAATTTACAGATGGAAAGAAGAGCTTCACAGCTGTCAAAATTGAAGCGGAGCTGATATTGGAAGCCAATCGTCTTCAACTTATGAAGCAAGACTTGGAGAAAACGGAGACCGTTTACTTCAGCAATTTCCTATCAAAGAAGAAGTTGAGCAAAGTTCCTAGAAATGTAAATACAGTTCCTGGTGGTACGACTGCAACTCCTGCAGATCCAAGTGGTAAAACAGAATATCAGAAAAAGGACGGTAAGGTATTTAACTGTAAAACTACCAAACATTTAAAACGGTCTAGTAAGATGATAGGTCCTTGTTATTTATGTAATAAATATGGGCATCTTAAAGTAAATTGTAAAGAGAAAAACTCTCGAGAAAAGCCTCCTTCAACTGCAAGTGAAACTTATAACACAGAGTTTAATATAAATTTAAGATTTTGTGAAGCTGAATGTAAATAAGCACCTTGTTACTATTAACTTATTTGAGGAAAACTCTGATAAAGGTGTTTGGGTAATAGATACGGCTGCCACGAGTCATTTTTGTAATGACAAGAGTTTATTTTTAGATTTTAGACCAATATCTAACATGAAAATGTCGTTAGCAACGGAGGATAAAAGTTGCCCAATAGAGGGAATCGGTAAACTTAAATTTTTGGTAAAATATAAGGATAGTTTTCATGAAATAACTTTTTCAGATGTTTTATTTAGTCCCAAGTTAAGGAGAAATTTGTATCCGGTTCCAGATTAGAAAGTAAAAGTGCGCATTTTGTGGGTAGCAAGGGTAAAATTAACGTTTTTAATAAAGACTGGCTAAAGTTGTTCTCGGCGACACGCCACGAAAATTTGTATTTTTTTAAGCCTGGCCATTATATTTTACCCAAGAGTACAGAAATAAATTCAGTTGGTGTAATGCAACTGACAAAACAAAATGCGGATCAATTGAAATATGGCATCAACGCTTTTGCCATGTTAATAACGATTACTTGATAAAAACTAGTAAAAAGGATAGTGTAAGAGGTCTCCCACGTTTAGCTGATAATGAGTCGCCTTGTATTCCATGTAAATTAGCTAAGTCCAAGAGAGTTTCCTTTAAAAAACGGGGGCCGTAAGATCAAAAGTCCACTGGAATTGTTGCATATGGATCTTTGTGGTCCAATGCCAACTGAAAGTCAAGGCGGTAATAAATATTTCTTGAGTATAATTGACGATTACTCGAGAAAAGTGACTGTATTTCCCATTATGAAAAAGTCGGACGTATTTCATACGTTTATAAGATTTCAGAAACGAGCAGAACGTTTTCTAAATAGAAAATTAATAGCAGTTAAAACTGATGGCGGACTAGAATTTTGTAATAAAGATATGGATACTTTTTTGGCAGAACTGGGTATAAAGCACGAGGTAACAAATCCATATACGCCGGAAATGAATGGGGTAGCGGAGAGATACAATTTAACCGCTATAGATGGCATTAAAGCATTGCTTAAGTCGAGTGAAGTTCTACATAAGTTTTGGGAGAAGCATTACTTTGCTTCACTTATGCGTGGAATAGAATTTGTCACAAAGACAGTGAGAAAACCCCTTTCGAAAAATATTCAGGTAGAAAACCATCAATATTGCATCTAAAACCTTTTGGATGTTTGGCATATGCTGGTGTTCCAAAACAGATTAGAAAGAAATTCGATATGCGTGCAAAAATAGGAATTATGATGGGCTATGCACAGCGTACTAAGGATATGGTTAATAGAAGAAAATAAATTAGTCGAGACTATTAATGTAAGATTCGATGAATATAGGAAAGGAATTGATTTTAAACCGAAAACTAATGGTTATCCAGACTTGATTTAAACTTTCCTGATTATGATGATGAGGAGGACGATTTTGATACTGTAAGAATTCGTTAGCGAGTCGTTTAGTTTCAAAGACAAGTACAGAAACTCCCTCAACATCATTGAAAAGATTTATCTTCTGATAATCGTAGCTTAATCCCATGTTCAGAGAGAGAGAGTTAAGTGGATTAGAAATTAGGTAGGGAAGTAACTGTATCCAACGTATATTATGGTATCAATAGGGACAGCAACCCGTTTGAGATC